>JBBMOE010000048.1:3312540-3374477 GCA_037975065.1 Chaetodon trifasciatus
CTTCTTCATCTGTATCAATTCATTGAAAACACACCGGCCCTGTGGAGTGAAACTGAGCCTGCCCGGTCCTTTCTTGACAGGGCAACGAGAGAGAGAGAGAGAGAGTACCACGGGATATGGGGGGTGGGAGGGCTGGTTCTGGGGGTTTGGGTGGGGGTCCATGAGGGGAAACTTCGGAGGGGGGAAAAGGGGGTAGCGGACCATGGGAAAAACACAATCCCTGGCCCCTCTATAGCACTTGTTCCACCCCACTTCACCCGCACACCCACCCTGTGTGTGCCACTTGTCACTGACCCTTGCAACCCCCTTCTCATTCTCCCCAAGCCTTTGAGCCAGTCTCTCTCTCCGGGCTGCAGATGTATGTCAGCCTCCGACCACCCCCGCCTACCCCACAAACCCACCACCGCACCCGCTCCTCCCCCCGAGACCTGCGGAGACCTCCACACTCTTAAGGCCCCTACCTCTACCTCTCACGCCCAGGGATGGTGAAGCGTGGTGGGGCAGAGGCTGCGCCCGGACCCCAGCATCCAGCCCCATCGAAGAATGGACCAAAGGAATAAAGAATAACAGAGAAGATCCCTTTTCTTTGTGTTTGCACAAAGGGGAAGCAGGCTGGGGCAACAAAAGAGAGAAAAAAATGTGTGTTTGTGGTTATTGTGCACATACACATGTCCAGGCCGTGTGTTTTAACTATACTGTGAGTATGTCTGGTCTGGGCTGTGGAGGGAGGGGGAGGATTATGGCTGCAACATGCGCCCTCGGTGACAGTATAGTAATTGGTGTAAGGCATCCGTTCCCTTTGCCACCAGTGACAATGTAAGCTTTCATTAAAACATACGGCAGAAATACTTATGAAATGAATCATTACCACGGACCATTAGCCTGTCTTCTTTCAGTAATTGAATTTGTCAGCAGTATCCTTTTCAACCACGAAAGCCACCGTCATATTGAGATGATGAAGGCGATCACCGCCAAGAGTTACAGGAATATCTGTATCCCTTAATTATTCCTTTCCTTCTTCTGCGGCCTGTCAATCACTGTTGTTGATGAACCTGAGTCAGATGATTAAGCATCAACGCTGACATTACAAGACTGATTTATCTGTGATGAAGCGTTATCAATATCATTGATTAATTGTTTGCACGTGCCATTTGGTGGATGCTTTAATCTGAAGTAATTACAGCAGAGTGAGAGGCTGCGTTCTTGCAGCCTGGGTGGCCCCGTGGCAGTGTTCGTGCCACACTTTCAACATTCAGATATGCAAGCTGTTAAGTAGCATTTGATGCTTCTTCGCCATGTAAAATGTAAAAATAATGGTAATTGCAACAGTGCCAAGGGAATTTCTGCATTTCCCAAACTCATGACACAGCACTTGGCAAAATGCAAATCTGCATTACAGCATTGCCCGCTTTTTCCTTATGTCAAGCTCCTCTGGAGCCGTAATGCTAAAGCCAAGCCCATGAGAGTGTTCAGAGGGAGGAGGAAAAAAGAGAGGCAGCCAGCAGGGGGAGGTAAGACAAAAGGAAAAGTGAAGGAGAGCAGGAGTGGGAGAGGGGAAAGTAAGAGAGGACAGGGTAGGGGAGACTGGGGGACGAAAAGAGGGAGGGAGGGAGACTGTCTGCATGGGGCTCCTATCGATCCCATTGGTTTTTGGTCGTACATCAAGCACCCCCCTGGCTGAGTGGCCGGACCTCCCCCTTTGGTGGCCCGGGGAGAGAAGGGCTCTGGCCTTCCCTGCGTCCAGCTTTGAGCTCTGCAGGGAGTTTAATACAGTATTTTGGAGATGACAGGGAAAAAGCATCCCACTGTACTTTTTACACCAGTGACCTTTCAAAGCGGGGAGGGGGAAACAATCAGATTTGTTTACAGCCGTTCCATCGAAGATTAGCGCTCACTTGCATTAAAGATGCATTCAAGAGTGCCTCATATTTCGGGAACTACACTCAATATTTCAAAACACGGGCAATTTCATCTGCTAAACTGACATCATTTTCGTCGCCCGAGGACGGCTGATTGACTTCAATAATATGACACAGTGAGATACTTTCATGAGTATCATATTTTTCAAATGGTGCCTACAGTATGTTTCAGTATGTGTTAGCGAGCATTCAGCAGTCAAAAATGAGCAAGAAGTGTTTACTCTGCCTCAAAATCTGTAATATCAAACTGATGAATGTGCTTAGAGTCAATTGAACCTTGTTGGAGGCCCTTGGGGTTGTTGTTTTCCAGGGGAGGGGGTTATGTCTTTTCTCATTGGACATTGGAGTTGCTGCACACGGAGCAATCAAGACACAAAAAAAAAAAAATAACTGTCTTTTGACTCCTCTGACAAATCATCTTCAAACTTCCAGATCCTTTCGAAGCAGAGCGACAGCACTTAGGGACAAAGCTCCGCTAAGTCGAGCAGCGTTCACCTCTAAGCGGTGTGTTGGCTGTTATAAATAATATATCACTTAGTTCATTTTCAGTATCTGAGAGTTTAACAGTCTATTTTCAGGGTGTGACACCAGGAAGGGCTGTGAAGTTTTCCCTTTACAGGAGTCTCACTCAGCTGCTGTTGAAGTGACACGCTGCTCACGGGAAGAAGAGGAGAAAAGGGAAAAGAGGATGCGTGCACATCATCCTGCTTTTACTGTACTTGCGCTGCAGCTACTGTACACAGTGGAGCTGTGAAAGCTGTATATTTTACCTCTCTAATTACAAAACAAATGCAATGTCTGACACAAAACGGAACTTTTTAACGATTATGCTTTAGCAAATTCTCATTAGCAGTTTCTGTATGTCCTTGTAATTGTCCATACAAAAGGGACTTTTCTGCCCTGTTAAAGGGTTTTTTGGGGAGTTTTTGCTGCTCAGAATTGAGGGTCTAAGGCTGGAGGATGCTGATTGTGGGGTGAATTTGTGACTTTTGGCATTTGGACTTCTTTCTTCCTCATTAAAACAACTCGCTATGATTTCGCAGCATCGTTAATGGCTGCAAACACGAAGCTTCGCTTTGGCTTTGTGGAACTTTCTGTTTTATCACAATTTCCGTGTACCCACTTGGATGTTTTCACATCAGCACAAGTATTACTTTACATTCCGCTTGCTGTCAATCACCTGACACCCACAGGAAGAAACTGAAGCCTCCTCCAGGAAATAAGCCTTCAGAAACACGCTGCTTTACAAACTGTACTGTCACATCCAGGTCTTTTTATTTAGAAAGTCTTTGTTAGATGGGACAGCAGTTACTTTTAGGCTACAATTCTGACTGCGTTTTGAAAAAAAAATGAAAACAGGAGAAAGTTAGTACTGAATATTTGCAGCAAATAGAAATACGTGTGGAGGTCATGCTCAGTTGCTCGAGTGAAAGGTGTTAGCGCCGATGGTGGAGGACAGATCAGGGAAAGTGTCCAAGGGCCCTCCAGTTTGCTCCAGCGCCCTGAGCTGCCTTTATGCGTGCATGAGCCTCATTTCTGCGAGACAAGAAGGAAAAAAAAAGCCAAAAAAAAAATAAAGGATGTGGGGTTCGAGGGGGATGGAGGAAGGAGAGGAGAGGTTGGAGAGGTGAAGGGGGGCGGGGGTTGAGGGGGCGGGCGCTGCTGTCCGGTGAGATCCGCTCACAGCTGCCTGCCCTCCTCAACGGCTCCTCCGGTGAAAAGGGCCCTGAGTGGCGAGCGGATCCATTTCAGCGTGGAAACCCCACACACACAAAGCTCTGAAAGCTGCTCTTATGCCACGTCCCGGTATCTCTTACCTGTTAGCCCGATTAATTATTCCCCCAAGAACAGGAGCCAGGGAAAGGAGACACCGCGGATGGGCCAGCGAGATAGGGCTGCACTCTCTCAACTGAACGAGAGAGGCCAGATAAAGAAAGAGTGGGTGGTGGGGTGAAGGAGAGGAAGAGGAGAGGGGGGGCTCTGTTGTCTTTTTTTTTTCCTCCTCTCAGCCTACAGTAGGAGCCTTCAATCTCCAGCTCTCTAGCTAATGTATTAGAAAGTTGCTCTTACAATGTACCCACACTTTCTTAGTCACAGCAGAGTGGGTTGAAAGAGCCAATAGCGTAGATAATCACACTTTTTTTTTGTTTTCTCCCTCCCCTCCATCTATCTGTTGAAGCGGCAGTGTGCAGGACACGTGAAAGACCCCTCATCCCTCCTGAAAAAGAAGTTGTGTTGTTTCCAGCGTTGGGGTGGTGCACCCTAGAGCACGGATGGTGTTTTTGGCAGGGAAACCACTGACGCAGTGACCAGGAACTCCATTAAATGTGGCACCCGCTGCATGCCGTGATCGCTCTGACCACCAGGCAGTGTCTCTGTGAGAGAGTCAGCTTTGAGACGTGGAGTGTTCGTTGCATTTACGGCCAGCTGATTCAACTTCTGATTCGAGACGTGGTGCAGAAAAACGCTCATTTCAATGACGTAGGCTACTCACAAACCTGCCCCGGCTCTGCCACTTCTTGACAACATGCGTTCGCCTCAGGTCTGAGCGTCCAATCATTTTCATGAACGAGCACTTCCTGGTTATGCAGAGCAGGGGTTTCCATGGCTATCAATCAGCCAATAGCGGCGCAGCTCCTCTGAGCAGCGTGCTGAGAGCGGGGGTCTCTGGGGCAGCCTGTCTTTTTAAACAAGGCCAGACACTTCACAGACAGGGAGAGGGCCAATTAATTCTGCCGGGGGCAACGCTCCTAGGTTAGCATTTGCTTATAGTGATAAATTGGCGCTTTGTATCCAGAGTAAACTACCTAGGCTCCCCCTGTTTTGGCTGGCTTGGCAGGTCCAGGAGTGATGTCACAGGGTTCAGGCTGATTAGTCGGGTGTGCCTCGTCCTTTTTCACGGGGTCACTGCGCTACTGTCTGTGTAAAATTAATTAAAAGCTGGCTGGGGTTAGTGTTCGCGCTAATTCCAGCTAGTCACCAACATCTGCTGAGGCGGAGAACGAGGGAGCGCAGACACAAGGTAAACGAGAAACCTTGAAATTTACAATATTGATCAGCTGCTCGGAAAGCTTCCTTAATTTGTGCACTTCTGGGTAATATTCATCTGAGGAGGGTCAGCTGAAATGACATTTAAAGAAGAAAATGAAAAGAAAATCAAGACCATGTTGGAAAAATAAAGTCGCGATTGAAGCAAGGAGCGAGGAGAGGAGCGACATATTAAATTAGGGCAACAACCAAACCAAAACTCTCCAGCCGAAATTTGACGACACTCTCAGTAATGATGGTCTAAGTATGAATAACAGCATCTTCATCCCCGGTCCCCATGCCTCTCTTATCCCAGTTTCAGAAAGCTACCGTGACAAGAAGTAGCCCCTGGTGACTCCTCTTGTACAGCCATGTGGTCTGAATTTAGCCCTCCTTTATCTTCTTCTCCCATCCGGCTTCCTCTCCTTACTCTCAGTCTTTGCTAAGTGGTTGCATGCATACATGTGTCTTTCGAGTCCACTGCAGCAATATTGCAAAGGAGGAAGGAGGGGGCATCTCGGATATTTTATTTACTTATTATTTAAATACTTTTCTTCCCAGTGCCTCATTATTTCTTAAGCTACACAGTGCAGCGTGTCAAGCATCCTTGCAGCCTTCCCTTTAAAATCTCCCCCAAGGTGAGAAAGGTTGATCATTTTTCATTTTTATGCGAGCAGTCTGAGTGAAAGTCACGGCCAATTTCCCTTTTAACATGGACACGGGAAAAACAACAAGTACTAGAGCAACAAAACAGCCTTCAGTTGCAGAAGCGGGATCTTTGATTTGGCATATCAAAGGGGAGCGCGATCCCTGGGTTGCCGTGGCTCCCAAGGTCGGAACACACAGACCTACTTCGGCTGAATCTGATTGGCTGGCTGCTCAGTGCTACTGCGCATTTGCCTAAGTGAAAAAGGGCTCCATTAGAGTATAGGTAGAAAATGTACTTCCCCCTAAACAAATAATCAAAGTGCTTAAATTAATATGCTTCAGAGGTGTTTGTGACTGTAAATTATGATGAAACGGCACGCAATCCCTTAACTAGCTTTTATTTGTTTATCACGTTGTTGTAAATTGAATTTCCATCAAGGACCCTCTCAAAATCATGAAAATGCAAAGTACACCAATGTGCATGCAATGGAGGCACGCTCTGCTGCAGCGCGTTCACTGTGAGAAGATGTGGGACGCTTGAGCTTAGCTTTTCAAATCGAGAAAACACATAAAAATTCACTAAATGACAAATATTACATGCATACAGTGTCGCAGTTTTTCTAAGTGTCTGTCAGGCTGAAATAAACCCCTTGCGTCCATAAGCGCACGGCGCAAGACGCTGATCCTCCGGCACATTGACAAGGGAAAGTTGATATCATTCCCACTGTCGGCTGAGCAGGGCCCAGAGGTTTCCCCTCATGGGGGGTCCTGAGAATGTCACTCTCACTCCCGTTCCTTCCTCCACCACCTCCTCCTCCGTCTTCCTCCTGCCATGATAGTCACCTACTTTATCTCCAAATGTCACTGAGAGTAAAACCAATAGCAGAGGGAGAATTTATCAAGGAGGCACTCTGCTCTTTGGGGTACAAGGTGTTTGATGGAAGCATGTAAACCTGCAAAAGTGGTTTTAGCTCCATGTGATGCATTTATCATATACAGAACTGCTGCACACTGAGCATTCAATATGTCAATGTTTCATAAATGTATGCTCAAACTTCACAAGGCTCAGAACTTATTGCAAGCAATTTGTCCCCCTCTGTAATCGATATTGCCAAAGCCAACAATCAGTTGAATGAATTATTATTTGTGCAGGTAAAGCCTGATATGGCTCCTCCATATTTCAGACAAAAACTATTAAAAGCACATTAATGGGCCACACGGCTGCACTGTGTGACATGTTCCCTCACCTTGATGAACATACAGTCAGCACTGCAGTCCACTTTGAGTCATATTGTACTTGCTGGCACATCAAATGCACCATTTCCTCCAGTTTAAGTGGTGTTTGCTAAAAGCTGCAGCCTTTTTTTTCTATAATATAAAAGCATGCATTTGTGACCCTTTTTTTTAGATGTACATGAGGTTAAATGCCACAGAATGGGAAATTAATATATAAATATGTGTATTCTGTATATAAAAATACAAAATATTTCCAGGCTTTTCTTTTATTATCCATCAACTCATCAACTCTTTACCAATAAGTATTGAGAAAAACCCTGTGCATTCACCCATTTGACCTACTGCACATTGAGACGTACCTGCATTTCTGTACTCATTCAATATTGATGTTCATTACCAGAAATGAAGCCATATTCCCGCTTGTCTCAAATTGTATCTCTCTGGGGAAATTCAGTCATATTCTCAAGGCTATTTAGCATGTTAAATACAGGATACATGCACATTTGATGGCCCTAGCTTTAAGTACAACTACTGTCAGCGTATTTCTCTGTCGGCCTGGCTCATTAGAACCTCAGCTTTATGAAATGTGACACAGTGAACAGTGAAAGAAAAGTTTTTTTTGTTCGTTTTGCATGAGCCACGAGTTCAGTTGGAACAGTGGGATATGACGGCTTTTTCCTGAAAGGCTACAAACACCTGGTGGTTATGGGTTTGGACAGCAGACATGTCATATTGACGGCTTCCCCCCACTTCAGCGACACCCCAAGCTCCGGCTTTTGTGGATTTTTTTAACACTCTGAAATTGTCAATCGAGTCAGTGGCCTGGACAAGCTCTTTCTTTGTGACGCCGGGGCTTTAAAATGGTGCCAACCAAGCAGCATGGACGAAGGATTTGAAAAAGGCACAATGAGCTGGAAAAAAAAATCCTAGCTACCTGGGAAACAAAACCAGGGGCAGGCGAGAAAATGTCGAAGAAAGAGAAAAGGGGTTGGAGGGGGTGGCAGTGGGGCTGGTGAGGGGGGCTCTCCTCACTCCCCTCTATTCCCCAGCCAATTCTGAGTCCTCAGAGTAAGCGGCAGGCATTTCTAGTCTTGAGAGGAGTGACAGAGAGAAAGGCAGGGACAAAAAAAAAAAGAAAAAGAAAGTGAGAGCCCGTCCGAAAGAGGGGGAGAACAAGAGAGAAGAGAGTGGCAAGGGGGAGGGATGGAGGGAGAGCAACTTGAATCGTTGTCATCAGCTCCGTCACGTTGAATAGGCCTAATGAATGCAAGTGAGTGTTGAGGAGCCATGGCCAGCTCTATCAAGGCAGGTAATGCCGCCCAGATTTAATTGGGAGCAGGTATTGGAAGGGCTGTATTACTTTAATTGGGTAGGGGTTCTCTAAATGGAAAAGACAAAGTATAATGGCCAAATTGTGGTGCACAATAGCACTTAGCCTGGGATTGTATGCATTCGCTAATCTGCCCTGGAATGAGGCAATTCTGAACAATTTTCTCAGTGAAACCAGCTGCAGAAAGCTTGTCCCCCTTTTTTGTTCTCCCTTGGGAAAGTGTAAGATTGAAACAGAAAATACCTTTACCCGGGCAATCATTTGCCACGTGTGGAAAGCGGATACAGCAGTGAGTGGTGGAAAGAGAAAAAAAAAAAAGAAAAGAAAGGGAGAGAGAAAGGGGCATCTTTGTAGCAGGGAGAATGGAAGGCAAAGGAGATAAAGTGGGGCTCAAAGTGGGGCCTGTCACGGTCGCCAACGAGAGAATAAAGTGATGACATTTACAGTGACAGATGAGACTGCAAGGGAGAACTGCCCACTATTTAGAGGGAGGAATCTGATATTTAACAGACACGGCCTCTGATAATTAACAGTGGACATGTATTTAGCGGTGGGCCCTGTCATTATTAATGACAGGCTGAGATACTGATATCTGCGCAATCTTAATGAAGCACAGCCAGCCATGCCAGCAGCATGCGACGCACATGGATGTTTGAAAGACTTGTGAGAAAGTTGAGATGCGTTCGATCCTAATTCCGTTGCACTCTGAAGTTCATCCGACAGGAGCGAAGAAACCCAGTTGTAGGGAAAAATGCTGCAAGTGCAACCCCTGCACTTGCTGTGGACAGGAAGTGCTTAGCAGCACGCTGCCACATTATCCCAGCATGCTCTGTGTCAGTGCGCTCAGTCTTGTGTATCTTATCACCAAGGGAAATGGAGGGAAGAGGAGCAAGCAGCAGAGGAGCCGTGTTCGCATCAAAAAAAACTCTTTTTCTTTATCGCTTTTCTGCTCTCACTTTTTGCCGGCAGTGGGGGAAGGCAGGGGAGCTAAGTTGTTCAGTAATTGTGCTGGTGAAGTGAGAATGATTGCTTTTTATTGTCCATTGTCCCCACAGGTTAGTGTGAGGAAGGTATTGTGTGTCCTCATGCCGGGGGGGGGGGGGGGTTGGGCAGCAAAGCATGCGGCAGCGAGGGCCTCTCCTTTCGCCCAGGTGGGTTTCGCATTTAGCCTGAAAACCAGCTGAGATGAGAGATAGCGGCCGGACGCTGCGCCTCCTAAAAGGACGCACCGCTGAGCCGTCGCCGCCATGCAATTCCCTCCACATTCATTCCACTGAAGGCCCATATGCTTACATTTACTGAATGCAAAGTTTCTCCGGGTGACAGCGTGCGAATCAAGCCCGCCACTCTTGTCATTTTGCCGTCATCAAGCCCAAACCGTAATGACTATATCCCAGATTCTGCGTTGTAACAAGGGGTGAAAAACAGCAGCAGTATTGTCCCAAGGAAGCAAACCTTGGCGTATTGTTTGAAGGCTAAATTGCTCCCCGCGAAATGCACCCTCTGCTTTATTGCAGGCGTCTCTCCCATTAAATGTGTGGGTATTGTGTATGGATTACAATAGCTAAGAGGAACCCAGGGACAGCTTAACCGTTCAGAGAGAGTGAGAGGGAGAGTCTATAAAAAGCACCGAGTGGCTGGGGTTTTGTGGGGAGACGCGCGCTTGCTTCCCCACCTGGAGAGGAGGGGGTTTTTTAGGGAAGAACTCATCGTCATGAATATTGTATGTGGAGGAGAAGAGGCAGGAGGAAGTGGCCCACTCCAGAATAGAACATTCCTGTATATTAGATTACAGTAAAGGGATTCCTCAGAGGGAAGCTCTTGATTAACTTGTACCAAGTGTGTCTCGCAATTAGTTACACTCTGCAGTGGGTAATCCATTGGTATCAGAATGACTTTGTAATGATATGTAATTAAAAGATGAATGAATACTCACATGTGATGCAAATTGGATGTGGAGCACACTTTGAAAAAGACGCTGGACCCACATTCAAATTTATTAGATTGATACAGAATGTGTCAAATCCTTAATTTCACCTGTCAGCCCGAACAGGCTGGTTTTAGCTCGGAACAACCTGGAGCCATTTTCAGCTGCTGAAGGCCCGTTTGTTGGGATGATTCTCAAAAGTCATGTGCAGTTTTATGAGAAATCTGACTGATCCACTGACAGGAAGAAGCTGCAGAACGCTTCATTTCACTAGAGAAAGATACCACCTAATAGCAAGGAGTTGCTAGTTTGCAGGCTGAGTAAGCCTTAATTCAGATAACCACCGTCTAACCAAAATGCGAGTCACAATGTTAGCTTATGGAGCATCGGCGTGACATTTCTGTGCCCATGAGCTACATCTTCTGCTCATGCACAACATGTATCCAACATGTAACAGCACCACCAAAGTTAGAGCAAAGTTTTCCATTCACCGTGTTCGCACTCCTCACTATCCCCTGGATAAACTTGACAAACTTGCATGTTTTTGGCTTGTAGGATGCACCACCAGAGTGGTTCATTAGCTCTGCAGGACTATGTCAGAGCCCGAGCTGGAGAGAAGTGGCTACACAGCGAGGCAATGACTTATATTTTGTTAAGCTGTGATGAGAGGATGGCTTCATTTCTCTCACAGTGCGTGTGCAACCGAACACAGATGTGGGGAAAAAATCTGTGTTGTATCCATCTCTCGCTTGAGTTCTTGGGTTTCAAAACAAAGCCTTCACATTTTCACAAGTTTCTGTCTCACCATCCACATCACACGTGTCCTTCTAACACATGTTGCTTTCAATGACTGCTTTACGAATCAGGTATTTGTCACTTCTAATGAACATTACTTCACACCTGGCACCGAGACAATCTGCCGTGCAGATGTACGTTATATCAGCGCCGCTGCAGCTTCTGTTTGGACCGAAGATTCAAAAAGGTGTTATTTTGTTCGAGGAGGATATATTTTTAACACTAACAGACCATCAAAAAGCTGAAGATGTAAGAGGAGTGGTTGGAAGAAAACAGTTACTGTATCAGATTCATTGGGTGGAAATGTAATTAACTGCAAATGAACTGGCGCCTGATACTTCAAAATGCAACCAAAGCAGCACTTTGAAATCTGTGCTTTGTTATCTGCTCTTTCAAAAAATAGCCATCTTTTCCGTTGATTATCCATTTAAAAAACTATTTATTCAATTCATCTTTAAAAAGACAAAACATTTTCCTTTCAATACACATATTTTTAACTGATATCAACATCTGATTGAAGCCCCAGAAAAACATGTCAACAACAAAACAGACCTCGGTTGTCCTACTTTATGGCTCATTTTTCCCAGTTGAGGATGAATTTGTTCCAGAACGAAATATCTAGCAACTCTCGGATGGATTGCCATATAACGCAATGTTGACCCCCTGAATTTTAGTGGCATATATAGTTACTTAATACTAAAGACCCTTTTAAGAGTCCTGACTTTTCATGAAGCACAACCAGCACATTGCAGTTTTCACATAGTGCAATATTGTGAATCCTAATCCTGTGCTGACGTCCTCGCTGTCCATCCAGCGGCACCAAAAGGTTGAATTCTTTATAAATCCATGTCTTGAAGTCTTGACAGTCGTGATTCACGGATGATGAATCCTGACCTCGGTGATCCCTGACTTTTCATGTCGTCCCACCAGCAGCTTGACCTCTTCTCAAAAGGCTAAGAACCTCGATGAGACCCTTGAATTTTCATCTCGCAGCATCGTCAGGTCAAAATTTAAGCGTTTCCAGAAATAATAAGTCAAGCAAACTTTGGCCCTGAACTTATCGAGCCACAAGAATGGCTGTAGACGCTTGTTTTGCTCCAGTTAAGGAAACATTTCTGCACTGTTCATCATTTTTACATTACAACTGCAGGTGAACTTTTCTTCTTTCCCTGCAAACTGCAAAAACCCTGCGCTCAAAGCCCGCTCTGTGTTGGGCATGGGAGTTTCCTCCTCTGAAACCAGAGGCGGAATATAAACAGCGGACATCCATCCATCAGTGCGGGGCAGATGAATCAGTCTGATTCTGTTCAAGGGTTTAAGGGGTAGGAGGTGGCGAGAGCCGGGCCTCAGATTGTATGATAAAGTGTGGCAGGCAGATGGAAACAAATAGGGCCAAATGAGTAATCAGGCCCTCGCTTCCCGCCATTTGTCTCTCACAACAGAAGTACCATTGCGCTGAGAGTGTGTGCAGAGGCTGCAGTCTGGTTTGGAGGTAATGTGAGCTTGTTTTTGGGTAGGGGGTGGTGGCAGTGTAATTTGTTCTGTCTGGCGGACGTATGTTGTGTTGATGGGGATGAGGGGGGCCTTTGTACACTTGCTCCCAGTACAATTCCAGTCCAGGGTTGCCAGGCCCCGGGTGGCGTTAACATACCGGCATCCCTGTAGTCACTAGTGTGAGATGTATAGATAACGCACATGCACACACTGCTGGCAAACAATGTTTCCTTCACTCACAGTTAAACATCTTCTGTGACAAGTCAGAGAGGTAATTCCCCCCCCCCCCCCCCGGCTATTTTCTCAAACGGCCCGTCCGCAGACGCTGTCGGCCTTCGCCGGTGTCAGTTATTTCACGGTGACAGGCAGAGTTAGGCCAACACGTGTTCGCGCTGAACCCTCCCTGCAGCCGAGTCTGCCGAGGCCTCAGCTGATGAGAACAGACAGCCAGGTAGATCCACAGGCGCGATAGTGGAGTATTTCTGGGCTTCTCGAAGGGTTTCGTCAGTGGAGGATTTCTGGGTCCCTCGAAGAGTTACATCAGTCCCGCTGCAGCGGTATACAGTAACAGATCGTGCGCCTGTGTGGAGGTGTGACCCCTGAAAATATGAACGCTGTACCATTTCAGTGTGCAGTTCACGTGTTGCTTTAGGACACCGTGTTGGTTGGTTTCAACTTGAAATCTTTAAAACATTAATTTCAACATAAGACAAGAGTACAATTTTCAAAAAAGTCCAATGTACATTTTCATTTTTGCTATGTTTTGGTAGCCAGTGCTGAACAGGAAGTTGTTTTTTACCTGTTGTTTTTGCTAAAAACAGCAAAAAAAAAAAAAAAAAGATGAATTGCTCTGTGCCTGGACATTTATTCTAGTCTGGTTTTTCTGAACTGTAACTGCAACGAGTTACTTCTCAAATAAGTTCCTCGATAAGTAACGCTCCCTGTGGTACTTTGCTCCGCTTGCCTCCAAAAACTGACTTCTGCATTTTCCTTTTGAACAAGTTTATTTGCTCTCCCGCTGCCCCTCGTCTCTCTCAGCGAGGAGCGAAATCATCTGAGGTCCGTCCGCAGAGAATAATCAGACTCATGTTTGTATACATTGCAGCGAGCGTGCCTGGCTGTGCATGTTTCATAGCTCGTTGGTTTTCCTTCCTCATGTTGTTATGTGAGACACCGCTGCTCTGGTGCAGTAAAATGGGCACATGGGCTCTTTTGGGAAGGCGGGGGGGTGGGGGGGCTGTGAACACGAGGTTGCTGGTTCAAACCTTTGGAGATGTCTCTGAGCGAGGCATCTCCAGCCGAAGAGGATTGCGCTTGGACCGGGAGGCCTGCAGGTGTGAACTCAAAGCCGGGCTTTGCTGGGAAAAGTTCAGTTTGACTTTCCCTGGATAAATAAAGGTTAAAAAGAAGAAGCGCTGCAACGTGTGTGCTTGTGTGTGTATGTGTGTGCACTTGTCTGTTTGAAGCACTGCACCTTTGAAGGCGGCCTGCCTGTGAGCTGTCAGTGGGTCCCGGGTAGGGAGGCAGTGGTGGTGGTGGTGGTGGGGACGAGGTTAAGTGTAGCTTTTACACACACACACAGCGAAGAGGGCAGCGGTGGCGGCCTGGTGCCTGGGATGAACCGACGCCTGAGTAAATGAGTGTGTTTTTGTGTGTGTTGTGGGTGGGGGGGGGGGGGGGGGTGGGTGGGCCGGGGTCATAGCCAGCAGCAAGGTTAATGCAGAGATCCTTTCACACACAGCCGCCCTGCTTTTTCTTTGTCTTTCTGCCTCAAAGAGGTAGATGTAAAGACATACAGACACACACACGCACACCATAGGTTCAAAGCTGAATCTCGTGTTTGAAGTGAAGGCCATATTCTAGACTTCATTAGGCTGGACATTCAGTTCCCACAGTCGCGTGCAGCCTCTGTCACTTCAAAACTTCACGCTAACTGATCGGCTATAGTGTGCATTTTGTCACATACTGGCAAAGTAAAAGACTCTCCCAACATGGCAGCGCTTTCATGCGAAGCAAATTGATAAATGGATGATATCTTGCTGTCGATGTCCTGATCTTGTTTTGCATTACCATACGACTCAGCAGAAGCTGATCAAAACAGCCTTTCTTTAAGCATTTCATGGCACCAAAAGCTCCAGTACGTGACAAAACAACAGTACACATATTGTAACATCTCATCAACATCCAACATTGGTGGTGAAGTTACAGGCAGGATAGATGTTTCCAGCGTGCGGCGGGATTGTCTAATGGCGTACATCATCCCTTCTTGTTGTCGTTAACAGCCTGATCATCGTGAAGTCCGCACGCCGGCTCGGAGATGACACAGCCTTGATTGTCCCTGTGATTTGTGCGCTCTTCCTCTCTTTCTTCCCTCTCCATCTGGGGGTGTGTGTTGCGGCTGCATGGGTGTGTCTGAGAGACGGTGGGCTTCGAAGCACCGAGAGCTGTGCTGGTGCCTCACATGCCTGGATGCAATTAGTTGTTTGTAGGCGTACCGTCACGTTGTGTAGACAACGTGTGACAATTAATGGATTTGGTGAGGTCTTTATGTGATGAGCAGAGTTCAGTTTTACTGAACTTTCATGCACAAATTTGTGCCCTTGACCCAACCTCAAAGCCCCTAGACCTTGCCACCCTTTGAGGCAAAAAATGGTGGAAGCTATCATAACTGTGATACAACATCCACTTTTCTTGGCAGCACTGCTCTGCCAGATTATAAACCGCTCCACTTTTACATCAAAATTAGTGCTTATGTGTTTTTTTTTTTGCACACCAGAAAACAGGGAGCAGGTGAAAACAGCAGTGACAGTTTCAGTTTTATATGTTTCACCTCAGTCTGTCTTTCAAGCACAGCTGGAACGGTCAAAAGTGTCTTAGAATCGTACCAGAAACAGGGCCAGAATTAGCGTGTCCATGATTGGAGCTGGAGCCAATAAATACCTGGACTTGATGCTGATTATACCCTTTCCAATTGAAGACAAAGCCAGATGTTGCATTTCTTGTTCAGTGTGGAAGAGCCTGAAGAGATACAGCATATTCATTTGATGCCACTCATTCGCCCCATGGTTTACTGTTTTGCTTGTTTTGCTTGTGGAACTTAGTAGTAGTAGTAGTGGAAACATGCACAAAATGCATCAGAATGTGTGAAATGAGCGTTTTTAAGAGAGCTCACAGGTGATTGGCTAACGGTCAGAGTGTGAGGTTGTGAATGGATGAAGACAAGAATGACCTTGATGAAAAAACAGAGGACAACCTCAGCTAAAGGAAGTAGAAAATCTAAAATATGTCCCGTCCAAATATGCTCCTGGATCACACCAGACAGACGAACATGAGCTCGTAACACTCCAGTAACGTCTTCCAAGTCTTTCTTAAGGACGGCTGTGAACACATGATCCTCCTGAGCTCGCTTCTTGTTGACAAGCAGAATTTTCATGCCTCCCTACATACGAGCCTGATAGCCTTGGCCCGCGTTCATCCTCATGAATTAGACGGGGCGCTAACGAGAACCACCGAGGGGAGACGGCAGCTGCTGACAGTTAGCAGCTCTCTGGAACGACACTGGTCAAGCATTCTGTCAGTTCTTCCACCTAATGATGATATCTTAACCACAGTCGGGAACTTATTTTTCTCTGCTGGATGCAGATTTTGCACCAATAGTTCTACACATTCATGTCTTTGGTGTGTTGCACAGCTGCAATTATTTTTAGCCTGTTTGCTGCAAACATGTTGCCTTGTGTTACGCATGTTTTTAATGCTCCCATATGTTATTTGCTCTGCGCCGGCAAAGAAAAAGCAACACTTTGCCTCAGAATAGAGACCTGAGGCCTGCAGGCAAACAGAAAACACAATCTCACACCTATGAAGGGTGCTTAAACATGGCTCTGTTGAGGGCGAAGGAAAACTTTCACCCAAGTTTTTCCTAAAGTGAGGGTTGGTTGAAAGTATTAAAAATGGGAGAAACAACAAGTGGATGAGAAAACAAACAGCCCTGATGCACTGAGCGCTTCAAAAAGCTGCCGCACATTCACTTTGCAACCTTGGCCTTTATGTATCTGTTTAGACAGTGCTTTTAGTATGATTTGCGTCCTTTATGGATGCTCTCCTCATGGAGATCAATCTCCCCACAAAGCCCTTTATTAACCATTTGGCTGGATTATGAAAAATGTACTAATTAATATAAGAGCCTTCTGGGTGGCATCACGTCACTGAAACGGATCAAAATAGAATATTTATTGACGACGCTCACGCTGAAGAGCTTTTCGCCGAAGATAAAGTTGATCTGCCATAACCTTGATCGCAGGCGACAACTCAAGCAGCCAAAGTTTGTGAGTTATGGTTGAAGTCTTGATCACACTTGCGCCATCAATCAGTAAACAGACGGCTTTGCTCGCTGACACCGGCTGGACAGCTAACTTAGTGTCGGAGAAAAACAGTTAGTTGATGAGATGATGCATGGAGGTGAGCTGTCGGCACTGACCCTGCATCAGCCAGTGCTCAGCGTCTGCAGCTGTGTGTCCCATATGTGAGCACTGAACCTACAGAAAGAAGCTGCTGGGAGCTTCAGACCGCTGTGGGAACATCATCGTGCCCAACTTTCATCTTCCCGGCCTGTTTGATTAGCAACTTAAGACTTAAGCAACTTAAGGCTTCACCTTCAACGTGAGATGGATCCTGATACATAAAAGGATGAATCCTTTTCAGCATCAGCACACGTTTTACTGTATAGCACACAAGCGGCCTCTTCCGAGTCTAACAAGTTTACTTGGAGCCCCAGTCTCATTTACAATGATTGATTAACGTTACAATTAAAATTCCTGCCTGAGATTGTTTTGATTAATATTCCCGTCTTGTCTTGAGGTTCCAAACCACCCATGATGACATGGAAATAAATAAACACACACCGGAGCACTGGCAGAATTCTCAGAGAGACGAACAACATCTACCCAGGATCTTTGGCGAGAGGGAGAAAGAGGGGGGAGAGAAAGCGAGAGAGAGGGAGTACTTCCCATATTTCTGCTGCTGATTGACAAGGCTGACATATGGAATAGTTCACCTATTCCCCAGTGACAGAGAGATGGGGGAGAGCGCAGGGAGAGGCGGGTAAACTTGCCTGTGAGGCTGAGCGCCATTTTTTTTTTTTTTTTTTTTTAAAGATTCAGTGCTTCTGATCAAAAAGACTCATATCTCCCCTACTAAATTTAGCACCAGTGGCAATTAGTGGCGGAGTCATACAGCCACTCCAGGAGCAGCTGACAAATGGTACCTTAACAAGTCGGAGATGTACGCCACAGCTTGATGGATTTGTGTGTGTACAGCTGAGGGGGAACTTACCGGAGTGTTTTTCTTTCTGCATGTGTGCACGTGCAGTGGCGGAAACATGCTGATCAGCTTCAGCTTGTGTTGGTTAGTGCAGCTTCAGTAGCGTGATGAGCATTTTTCAGCATTTCCTTCTATTTCACAGAGAAGGTACATCAATAAATCGGCAAAATTATTTATTTACGGCAGTGAAAATAATTGTCTCCTGCAGCACCAGATTTTATGAAAGAAAACACAGATTTTAAAAGAGGATCTTATTCCCACAGTGACCATTTTCAAGGCGGTAGAGCTTTTTCATCCTTGCAAGCTAATTGAATGAATGTAAAAATTAATGTATTGTCATTGTTTTTCTGTATTCTTTAGGTCAATTTTTTTTTTTTTTTTTTTTTTTGGCAAATCTGTTAAATGATTGATTCCTTATTCCTTATTGTCATCATTATATAATCTGCATTTGGGTAACCAGAGTCAGCCATTGCTGGTTAGGACTTCCTACCTGGAAATGAACAGGTGTACACCCGTCAGCCATGCCAGTATTCCTCTTCCTTCTTATGTACAGCATGTGGATGCAGCTTAAGGTCCCACTAACTCTTTAAAGATAAGTTTAAAATCTATCTGGGCTGAAATGTGATGTACTACACGTTACACACCATGTTACACACACCTTAAGTGTCACATACTGCAATAAAGAAAAGCAAAGAAGAAACCCAGAAACAGAAAAACCGCCTCCACACAAATATAGAAGCCTCCATTCATGGCTTCATGCATCGCAGCTGCATAATTACAACAAATCATACGAGCGTCTGAACACACAGGTCTGATCTGGTCACTTGAAAACGTCCCGTCTTCCTTCACAAATTGGATTTGAGGGAGAAGAAACAGAAGGAAAGACAGACAGACAAACACACTGGGAGACAGACGGCTGAATCAGAGAACGCATTGCTAGCAGAGAGGATAGAATGACATCATGGCTCATTTGAGTCACTTCCCAGTGAATGTAGATATCAACAAAGCAGAATTTCGTCTAAAATTACCAAAACAACGAAAAACAGGAAACCAGGATGGAGAGACGCTACAGGGGTTTATCTTCATCACATCTCCTGGTGCAAGATTGTATTTTGCATGCATGTCATTTAAAAATGAAAAGTCGTTATTGCAGCTGTGGGTCCTGTGTTATTTACCTGGAAGTCTGTAAGAGCTGCTCAGCCTTTTTAAGAATTGTTCTGTGTTGCTGCTGCACGAAGTGAAGTCGATGAGCTGCCCTTACATCATCCTCGCTTACCCAGGAGAGTGTGTTGCCTGTTAGATGCACACGCACGCACAAACACATTCACACACTCTTCACATGGCTAGCCAACCTCCTGAGAGAGGAGGCAGCTAACCGTCTCAGTAGAGGAAATGAGCTATCTGCTCCACTTCTCTCTGAGACACACACACTTTCCTCTGCACACACACGCACATGCAGCTCCCCCTGACATTTTTAGACTATCTGTACTCCTTGCAGATCTTCTGTTTGTTTGTATCTGTTTGTGAATACATCCATGCACATCTGGTCGTGTGTGCAGAGGAAAGTGTGTGTGTGTGTGTGTGCGTGCGAGCATCCCGTGCAGTGAGTGTGTTTGACCTTAAGCTTCTCCTCCCTCTTTACAGTGCCAGCTCTTGTGTACGTTTCCTGGGCCGCCAAGATATGAGAGGGGAAAATATCTGCCGACAGTCCATCACAGTTCACGGCTCTTTGTTTATCCATTAATAATTGAGCAGAGCTGAAGACAATACAAGGTGTGTGCTTGTGAGAGTGTGAGTATTTGCAAGTGGGTTTGTTCAGCTGAGGGTTGGATGAAGGGTGTCAGTGGGAGAATTTACGCCTTGCATCACAGTTTGGGTTAAACTGCAGGTTTTGCCTCTGAAGTTTGTCCATAACACAGAGGGATCGAGTATGCATGGTTTTGCTGTTATTGTGTTGCTGCCATGGAAAAGGATTTTTAAATCAGAATCCCCTGCACCTGATTCCTGCACATATAAATGTATTCAGATAATGTGTTAGCGAACAGTTGCTGTGCAGTATACAGAGCGACGTTAGGATTAGTTTGGAAGCATGCGTTGGTCCTGTGAAAAGTCCAATATTCACTGTTTTTTCCAGCTAGCCCCTTACCAGTCCAGTATAAATTAGGTTATAACACCTTGGCATACACAAAGTAAATTAATAGCTCTTCTGAACTGGTATTCTCAGCAGTCAGAATCACTGCAAGTGCCACTGGCATTGAGTAATAGAGGCTTGAACATGCTGAACTTTTTCCAACTGATTATTTACTTGCAAGTAGGTGCTTGTAGACGACTATATTTGGGACTTAATAGCTGGAAAACAATGGGAGCACAGCATAAAGCCGTACCCTCGTCCAAGTTCAATAAAAACCGATAATAACTGAGACTGAATATTTTCATGTTTCCTCTCATGGGATATTTAGGCATTCTCCAAAAAAAACAAAAAACAAAAAAAAACAAAAACCAAAAAACGACATTTTACTATGCTTACCAACATAAATATCTACAAGTATATTCCTGAAGTAGAAATTTTGACTTTCTGCATATGTATTTAAGGTAAATATAGATATTAAAAGTATCTGTACCTATATTTGGGCTACTGACTATATTTAGCTCTTCAAATTTGTGTCTGGAGATGTAAATAAGCCCCTGAAGTGGCTCATCGCATTGTTCAAAATTCCATTGGCCATTCAAAGCATCAGTCAACTGCAAACTCGGTTATGATTGGCTCACAGGGAGATCAACCTGTGGATCACTGAGAGACACAAAAGGTGAGTTGCCACCGCTTTAAAAACGGTTGTTTGTCTGCTATTGGTGTTTATTGAGCAGTTTAGCCTCCCAGCGGTGTTTAATAGGAGTATAAATGTGAATGTAGCATGCGTGTCTGTAGACAGGTGGAGAAGTGCTCCACCTGCGGGCCGTGGGAACCGTCCGGCGCTAGTTTAGCTCCAGCTCAGCTTGTGTCAGCAAGGGAGGTTGAGTCTCGACCAAAAACAATCCACAACAGTAAGCTAAAAGAGGCTCAGGAGTTGTGTTATTATTATCCGCGTGTTAGCCACAGCAAGCAGCTCTTTTCACATGCTGTTATGTCATTTGAACCATTGTTGATAATAAACATTTTGACTAAAGCGACCTCCAGCTGCTATAATGGTTAATAAGGCTGCATGCTGCATCCAACACACACACAGGCCAAATTCTGTAATATAATCAATTAAATCAGCTGATTTTGCTTCATGAGGTGGACAGTGGTGCAGGGCTCTGCATTGTGATTTCAGATGAAAATCTACTGTTAAGTCATGTTTTTACACTTTCATCAAGGGGCATTCCAGTGATTTATGGTTGCACTTCACGAAATTATTCTAAAATTATTATAGTTATTTTCTTAGAATTTTTTTTTTTTTTTTTGAGGCTGAGTAGGAGCTCTTTAGGAGCGCTGTTTAAACTCTCTGGAGTGTCCATATTCCCATAATGCCATACCTCCAGCAGGATGTCAGCAGTTCTTTTAAAGAATTTGTTTGTGGATGTTGCCTGTTTTTGCACGACTTGACAAATATTGCAGAGGGGCGCAAGCTCAATTGCAAGCCATTTGGGAGACAATTAAGAAGAGCATTTTCCTTTCTTCAAGACCATTTTTCCACCCGTGTCCTCACCTCACACCAAATAAACTGAATGCATTAGAAGAGTTGCATGTTTCCAGGCTGCTGCCGTCAGAAAGTGACGCTGCGTCCAAGCCCGTGTTGAATTACTATTTTGAGTTCACATCTAAACCAGGGTTTGTCTTTACCTCTCGCTCCCTCCTCTAATTATGTGGGCCTTTTTAGATGCTTTTCCCCACAGAGCGCTCGCTGCCTGAACAAAGTCGAAATCGTTTCCCCCCTCGGAGGCGACCCTTGAGTGAGAGTCTCCCGACGTCTCTGCGAGCAGAGAAATGAAGACTCCGGTCAACTGGGGGGCTTTCAGCAAAAATAAGTCACACAAGCAGGAGGCTCTGATGGGAAGTGAATTTCCAAAAAAAAAAAAAAAGCGTAAAAAAAAAAAAAAAGAGAGGGACAGTCAGAATGGATGTGCAGCGATTTGCTGCTTTCTCTGCCTTTCCTGGGGGCACCTTCACTCCTTATGTCTTTTCATGTATGATGTGGGAGTCAAATTAAAAATGGAGGCTGCTGATCAGAACACTGGGAGCGAATTCCCTCTGGTGTCGCAAGCATTTTGGTCCCAGAATGTGAGCCTCCCCCCTGTTTGCAGACAAGTATGTAAAGCATTGATTACACTCAACAAAACATACTCTAAAACACTTTTAGGGGATGAATTTGTACTCTGTAACAGTTTAAGTCTGGTTGTTCTGTGGTTTAGGTACAACCTGTTTGAAATAGAGGCTGTGCAGGCAGTGTGAAGGGTGTTATCTGTTCAATACCCAACATGAATCTAAGGCACAACCTTGAGATGAAGACTTCATGTGATTTTAAAACTTTCAGGGACCACGCAAGTGAGGCACAAGAGGAAGTACTGCCTTTTATTCAGTTTAGATCCCTTAGAATTTCAAAAAGCAAGGACATTTATAAAAAAAAAAAACAAAAAACACCATTTTCCGCTGATGTTTCACAATCTTAGAGGAAGAAGACCTAGCGCTCTCTCCATCAGCTGTCCATACTTCAGTGCAGATGTTGCATTTTGACCCAGAGACATTGAAAGTATATGAATGAAAATGCAAAACAGTTATCAACACTAACATGCCCGAAAAAACTGGAAGCTGGAGAAGGTGGCAGCCTTTGTCAGTGTTTTTCTTTCACACTGCGAGCACATGGCTATTTCCTGGAGGCAGTACGCTCCAGCGTGATGCGAGGTACACTCTCGAAAGCATCAGTAGAAAAGAATCTGTTCATTTTCGACCGGCGGCAGACTGAGTGACAGGCGCGAACGCTGAGCACACTGAGCTGACTGACAAACAAACTAAAGGGGAAACGGCTGCTTGGCAGTGTGGGCACATGAGGTGGCAGGTATGATGTTGAATCTGTGTCAGCTGATAATCAAACAGCAGCAGGTAGCGTGGATCCTGTGGTAACACTTCTTGTTGGGGATGAGTTGAAATAAGATTAAAAAAAAAAGACTTCCTGTTTTAGCTTTCGCAGGTAGCTGGATTCACAAGATCACACAAGGTTACATGAGTCAAGAATCCATCCTTCAAGATGGGCACTTGTGGCCAAATCATAGCCATTTTGGACCAGCACCTGCAGCACACAGGGAAGCCAATGTGTGGGCTAGCTTTATCTGGCCATGTCAGAATACAGGTAACAAGACGAGACAAGGCAGCAGGAAACTCATCACTGCTGATAGTTAAAGTCAGTATGACAGAAGTTGTGCGTCCATGTTGAAAATGAGAACAGTGAAATGAGAAAAAATGGAGCGATTACTGAAATTTCTTTTACATCTGCAGTTACCTTAAGTGGGATTGTGAGGGAGCTGTGAGAGAGGTGGCACCTAAATCCTGATCTTAAAGTAAGTGTCTTCTCTTTTTTTCCAGCTGCTGATGAGCCAGGTGCTTCAACATGACCTGCTACGATGGAGCTGCTGCTGCCGCTGAGCAGCAACATTCGGTGTGTGTGAGTAGGTGTCTGATGCTTTCACACTGACACAGTAAAGCAAATATGACTAAAAGACTGTTTCTATAATGCGCGCAAGTCATTTTTGATTCTTTCCCTAACTAACGCGCTTACATCCATAACAATGCACTGTCAGTTTGCCTGTTTGTGGTTAATATTTTGTTCTGTTTGTCTTTCTGTCTGTGTGGACTCACCATGTTTGTCTCTCTGTCTGGCTGCCTCTCCAACTGTCTCTCGATGTCCATCACGTGAATACAGAAGTCCACCCTCCTGCTCGCCCATCAACATGCCGACAGACAGTCGCACAATCCGTGGATGCCTCTCCCTTTGATATGGTAAAGCAATATTGTACTTCATCTCTCTTTTTATTTGGCCATTTGTGAAGGAGATGCCATTAGCAGTGTATTATGCTCCTCTGGCGGGGAAAAAATATCTCCAAAAGGATAGTCAGCGGCTGCCCGCATCCTGCAACGCCTCATTAGTGCATTGCCTTCGAACAAACGTATCAACAATGTTCTGAGCTAATAAGCTTTTATATTCCCAGGCTATATGATGTAGAAAGAGGCAGAGCTGAAGGTCACGGGTGTGTTTGAACGCAGCAAGTGGCTCCGTGAGGGAATGATTTATCTGGAATTATTGCTGCGCTTTGCTCTGGAGAGTTGGCGATTGATGTGCGAGGTTGAAATGGCTTCTTCAAGAGGCGAGATAGGGGAGCTTCAGTGGTGGCACAAGGCTTCGCTATCATCAGCCGGACACATGCTCCTCTCTCTCTGCGCTTCATTTGACTCAACCCGTCATCTGTTTCATACATGTGGCACACGTGTGGCTTGAGGGGCGACACATATGGGAGGCAAGGCAGCGTCATACATTAGAGAAAATGGATGGATTAGTAGCATATTGTCTGCATGACCATATTCTACAACTACGCAGCCATAAGCACAGAGTTCTCCTGTAATAACCTCCTAATTACTGCTTATTTTTGGAAGATAAGGAATTTCTTGTACCTTTAATAACCCTAATTTGCAGAGTGCTTTATAGAGCCAATATTCTGGTAATATTCATGCTAATAAGCATCTACTATAGTTAACGGCGGCATTTCTGGGTCCATTTCTCTGCTTGGTGATATACTTTTCATGTTTCTGTACTGAACTACTCAAATGTAGCAGATGGCATTGCATAATGCAGGGTGTCACATTGAGATATTTCCCGGACATCTCCAATGGAGCTATGAAAAACTATCTATACTATATCAAAATCAGGTTTAGATCCGATTCCCCTTTGAATTAAAGAGCAAGGACGTCTTTCAATACCCACTATTTCCCACTGATGGTTTAACAATCATGAAGGCATTAATCCATCAGAGTGGAGGAAGAGTTACCAGTCTCTCCGTCAGCCATCCAGGATTCAATTCAGCTCCAACACGTTGCATTTTTACAGAAGTACAACGGGCTGGAAAAATGTTCTCTCTTGCTTTTACCATCGCTCGAGCTTCCCCCGCCTACACATTTAACCCCCAGCAGAATGCAACAAGTTTATGTCCCTTCTCTGGAAGTTGTTGAAAGGCACGCTGGAAAATGTAGAAAATCATTAGCTGACATAGAAGTAGATATTTCACCAGGACGGGGAAAATTCGGCACAGAAAATGCAAATTGCTTTACAAAATAACTCTTGGAATGCATTCAACACACCCACAGATTAATGATATTTAATACTGTGAGCGTTCCGTGTAGCGGCTTCCTTTTTCCATAACAATTACTATATGTGGTTTGAATAAGTTCCTGTAACCTTATCTGCTCGCTCAGCGCAAGCCGCTGCGAATGCGAGTGTCAGCTAATTGCCGAAACTCTAAATGTCTAAATGTATGCAACCCATGTGGATAGACACATAAACATACATACAGCATCCCACTCCTCCCCTCCTGATTATTTGGAATCCACATTAAAATGCAATAATGAGCGAGGTAACAAACTAATTATCCCAATTAGCTCACTGTTCATGCAAGCAGGCTCAACTGTATTTGTTATCATCCTACTATTCCAAAGGCGTCCTCCGGGGATTGCAGCCTGCTTGCGCACACCCCACACAGTCATGACCACTTTCCCGCAAAACATCTGGCTGCGCACGATGGGACACCAAGATTTTATCGCTTTTTACTCTGTCTGTCTTTATAGTTTTGAGTTTTTTTTACCTCAGCGTTTGCTGCTCTGCTACCAGGAGCTCTGTTTTCTTGAAGTTGTGCCGGTTTTCAGGCATTTCTCCCCCGTGTGTGTGTTTTTTTTTTTCCTTTTTGAGTGTTTGAACGTGCGGTCCTGGCGGGATTGTGGGAGTCGGAGTACTGTCAGGTCTAATTGCCGTGTGGTGTTTGGTAGGGAGACGGGCCTGATTAGGGAGGAGGTGAGGGAAAACATCATGTCCCCACTCTCTTCTTTCACTGTCTCACCCATTTTCTGTCTTTCCAGCTCTTTCCCCCCCTTTCTCGCCTCTCTCTGACTCTCTACATGACTACACAGAATGATGGCAGGCCTGCATGGCTCATTAACTGGCAGAGAGAGAGACGGACAGACACAAAAGGATAAGAAAAGAGAGAGGGGATGTAGAGAGGGCAGCCCACAGACTTCTCAAACACAGGTTACTACGGTACTCGCCCGGCGTCTGCCGACTACATCAAAGCCTTTAGATGCCAGTCGAGGGGCAACACGAACTGCCAAATGGGTTAAGAATACAGGAGGATCAGGAGTAGAAGGTAGTGGGAGGAAGTACTAGCAAGATCTAAATGCATTTTATATATTTAATTTCTCTGATTTACTTTAAACCTTCTGTCTGTTTCACCGCCTCTGCTTTTTTTTGCCGTGTCACTCAAAGCCTAATTTAAGAACTCGATGTCAGCGCCTGCTCTGCAATTAGCTTGTCCAGCAGTCATGATTATAGTGTAATATTTTAGCAATCATCAAGTGTGGGTAATATCACTGAAATCGCATTTTGTCGTCCACAATACAAAAAAAAACAAGAAGTGATATGAAAGTTTGACATACTCGGGGTTTGTGGATGGTATGATTTTAGCCAGCATCACTGGATTTCCAGCTGTTGACATAGAAATCATCACTGCTTGCATATATTAACACTGTTATTCATCGGTATTCATCACTACCTTCTAGTGAGTTGTCACTGCTGGAGCCCATTTGCTCTCCGTTCTGGCCTGTTTATTTAGTACAGCAAGTTAATAATAGAAATCCACTCTTGATGCTAACTCTACGCTGCCTTTTGTTTCACAATAAATGTGCTTTAATGTGATGTTAGTGCAGAGTTTCCATTAGAAAACAAATGCTGCTGGGCCCCTTGTGTTGGAAGATTTCAATGTCCTGGACAAATGAGACGAATATTATTATGGACAAATATTATTATCAGTTTATTTTCCTGTGTTTTTATGGCTAAGTGACTAATAGGGACAGCAATTTTTGAAATTGCTCCAGTGTTCAGCAAGAGCGCTGCAGCTGGCAGCCACAAAACGGGCTGCAATGTAATCCCTTTGCTTGTTTTTGCCACTGACAGACTCAGACTGTTATTCTGTCTGACAACATTATGATAGATCGTTTTGTTAAAGAGTAAAATTCCTTTTTGTTTAACCAGAAACAGAAACCACTCTCGCCAAACTCACCAGACTCCATTCACAGAAACAGTGATTTTATCATCGTTAAGCACACTTCATCGTCTTTCCTCTGTTCCAACAATCAAAGACTGTGGTTTTGTTGAAATAAAGTCTTAAGTTACAGAGTTAGCTGTGAAAATATTGGGAGAGGAGCGAGAGCGAACATCAGAGAGGCGGCAGGTAAACCAGTGTGTAATTACTGGATAACGGAAACCTGTATTAGTGGTGACCTGTTAACCACAGAAATGCTAATGAGGATAGCTAATGATTGCACCACTTTTTTTTTATCTGTCCAGTTAGCAGTGTTTTAATGTTGTCTAACACATCAGTGCAGAGGTGTATTCTATGCAGATGATACTCCGCTGCTTTGTTCCATTGGTACTAAATGTGATCCATACTGAAAGGCTACTAATAGTTCTTCAATAGGCTTTAAGGTAAGGATGCTTTGGAGAGACGAGGCAGCTCTCTGTTCACTGCTTTGTAAACCTCTTCCTCGATGAGAAGAGGCGAGAAAACCCACAAAGATGATATCAGCGCGCTTGTGAAATAATCATCACAAGATCTTTTCCTGTTCTGAGTCATGGGGTGAAGGATAACGAGAGACAAACAGAGATGGAGAGGAGAGCGGCGATGGATAGCAGCAAGACAGGAATGAAAAGAGAGAGGGGGAGCGAGAGAGCAAGGCTTCAGAGACCAAGGGTGAAAGTCTAAATCTTTCATCCTCTCTCTGGGTTCAGAACGAGAGGAGAATTGTGGGTTGGATTATTGGTGCTAAGCTGCAGAAAGAGCTTAACTGTAGCTCTTCTCCTATGTTCTGAAGACAGGCAGACTATCTACCTGACTCACTGCCAGACAGAAAAATCTGCAATCACGACTCGCTGGCCTCTGAGAGGAGTTATTGTGGACCTGTGGGTCATTTAATTTGCCGTTTAATTTCCTCCTTGAATAGAAGAATACTGTATCAATTCCTCCTGATCGCCTACAGCAGTACCTCCATCATCATCATCATCACTATCTAAACGCAATGATGACCTCAGTCAGACAAGCATTTGGAGCAGAAAAAAAAAGTTTTGCCAGATCTTGTGATTTTCAATGCTGCCGACCGGTTGCGTGTGCGTTCAAACTGGCTGCCATCTCCGCTCCTTCAGCCCCCTTCATGTTGACGCCGGCCTGCTTTTCAGTTGGGAGATTCGACACGAGTCCAGGAGAAAACACTTGAAACGCTATTAAGCCTGTAGTGGGGGCTTGTGTGTGCCAGTTGTAAGCCTCCTCTTGTCAACACGACTGTAGGATGCACACAAGTGCACTGACTGGATGGAGAGGAAGGGAGAGGGAGATTCTCTGCAAAAAATGCTCTGCCTAACAAGCCGTCCAGTCGCATGTTTGGCTTTGAAATCAAATTCTTCTTTAATGAAGAGAGAAATGGAGCCAATAATCACTTGTTGCCGCCTAAAATTCAATTTTGTCAAGGGTATTTTGCAGAAATGAGGCAGTTTTAGGGATTGTGGCTTCAATAATATGATGAAAAAAGCAGATTGTCACATCAGTATTTGTGTTTTCTTGAAAATATAAAGTGTGTATCGGAAGAAGCGGTATTTTCTCACCCCGGAGGCAGATTTCTTCGCTTGTCTTTCTAGAAAAACACAACTCCAAGGCCCAACGCTGGGTGAAATAACTTGCAATGATGGATATTTCTTGCAGTGGTGGGAGAGATTGAGTTAGAGAAGAGATTGCTTGTCAGGGCCCTGATTTCACCGTTCTCTGCTGATGACGATAATAATAACCATTCGCAGGAGTGGCAGCAAATGGGGAAGAGAGAGCATAGACGTCTTTTTAAGGAGGCGTGCGCGCAGTTACTTTCTGCAATCAAAACACAGATTTCTGAAGACGAGTTGGAGCAGGGAGCACGTCCGCACACACTCACGGAGCCAGCCATAGATTGCAGGGCACACATCCTGTTGTTTGCCATCGACAGAGGATATTAGCCTGGTATTTGTGTACAGTAATCAGTAGGCCCTTGACAGGCTAGTCTCTGGATAGAGACATCTGAGGAAAGATTGTCTGGTAATCAGGCTTTGCGGTTTAAGTCAGGGGACTTTGGGAGTAAAACCTCGTATGTCCTGTTATGCCGATTGTTGTGTTTAAATGTGAGGTTGTGGTGAAGCTTCCTTTTTAAAAATGAGTAAAAATGTTCAGTTTTTTGGTTTCTTGTGTGACAGCGGTAATATGCAGTTACCTGCCAGGAAGGTTGTACATATTGTAGTACTTGCTCCCCCCCTCCCCATGTTTAGTCCATATGTCACCAATCATCATGTTGTCTGGTGAAGGGAAATAACACCCTGTTATTATCTGTCAAGCAGCAAAGAGTGTTGGTTTATACCTGTGTGTTTGCGTATATGTGTGTGTTTTCGCGTCCAGTATCTGCATCTAAATCTGTACCCGCGTGTGTGTGTGTGTGTGTGTGTGTGTGTGCGTATCCCGTTGACTGTGCACGACAAACTGTATTTCTGCATTTTCCTGTTACGCCGTTGCCTTCAGATACTCCTCTTGTCTCCACCCCCCCTCCTCCATCCTCTTTTTTTTTTTTTCTTCCCCAGCTTGTCATATGCGTGATCACTCCCTCCCTGTCTCTCCTCCTCACTCTGCATCCCTCTCCTCCCACTATTCCCCCTCGACGCTTTTAATCTTGGGTTGATGATACTTGGTGGAAGCACTTAAGTTTCTGTGCCAGGTGTCTCCCCGTGCTTAACATCCCGGGCTTAGCTCCTCGTCTCTGCAGCTCCTTCGCCTCCCTCCCTTGGCTCCCGAGCACACAAACACACACACACACACTCACAACACAGTAGCATGCACACACAGCCACCGACTGCATGCACATGTACTCTACATACACATACATGCGCACAAACACAGATCTGCAAGTCTTCAGACATGCAGACTGCAAGCTTTTGCACAACACACACACTCATGCATGTCTTTAAATCTTATTTCACCCACGTCAAATGACACATTTTGCCTAAATGTTCCTTTTATAAGTTGATTATGTCCTAAAAACTGTATTCCTCGTTAAACAAGTGAAAAGATGAAGAGCTGCAGGAATAGTCTGAGCTGTTAGCGATAAGCTTTTTAGGAATTTTCCTGAAATTAATCTGTGTCTTGAAAGAGTTTGCAGCGTTAGCATCAAGAAATCAAGCATATTTTTCACTAGTTTTAAGAGTAAAAGATTGAAAGGCTCAATTACAGACAAAAAATGACATGATAATGTGATTTTTATAGCATAGAGAGGTCTTTAGGTGTCTTTAAAAAGACATTATTCTCAAAAAGTTTACCTGCACATTTGTAATTACAGTGCACTCGGATGGATACATCGAATCCCTCGGCTAATGTAACGCTTGCTGAGTCATATGGATCTCCATTTGCACTGGCTGTACAAAATGCTGTTTACAGCTTACATATCGTTTTTGAGATTTAGGCAATGCGTGGAGAATTTGTGTGCTGAAAGAGTTTGCTTAGCGCCGCTTTGTTCTTTAAAGACAGGAGGCACAAGAGAGGAGGAAGGAGACCGAGGAATGAAAATGGGAGAGACATAGAGGAGGCAAGGAGAGGCAGAAAGATAAAGAGAGAGATAGCTCTCATGTGTTTATCATATGTTTGTTTGTGTTGCCGCGGGGACCTCCTTTCTTCAACCCCCGTTTCCTCTCCCTCTTGCCTTTTTTTTGAAAGTCACCAGCTGAATATTTCGGTTTCTTTCCGTCATGTATCTACCGCCTGTCCAGGCAGCGCTCTCTGTTTCACTCCCGTCTGATGTCTCAATTAAAATTAATGTGTTCAGTCTGCTCAGATAAAGAATAAAGAGGAGGAAAAAGCCTTTCCAGGAACAATGGCAGCGTCTCGCGTATTGGTAACCAATCCTTCCTTGTCGGAGCCCACGCTAATGCTTCACAATATTGACAGCTCTAATGGCACAGCTCCTCTGAAGGGGTATGTTTTTGAAACCGGGGGCCAGAAGGAACCACGGCGTGCTGTTGGATTGGTTTCAGGAGGCTTTTATTGTGGAAGGGATTACCTCACATCTCTGTTCCTCAAGTTTTACTCAGTTCTGAGGTAGTCTCACCATCACCTTCCTCAGTGTGGGGTAATCACACAGACAGAAGGAGGAGGGTTGTGTGTGGTCATCCCAGGGAGTGGATGCACTCTGACCTTCCCCCTCCTCCTCGCTCCATCCTCCTTCCATGTTCCCATGTCCTTGAGACGTCTTCATCCCTGGGCTTGGCGGTGGCGCTCCTCTGCCCCTTCATCAGGACAGAATGCTGGTGTCAGCACTGCAGTTCCCTCCCTCCTCCTCCCTCTTCCTTACCCGCTCTCCTCCACCTTTGCCTTTATCTGTCGCTTCTTCTAAAGATGCTCTCTCCATCTCTGGTACCCCAGGGGTCAACTTGGTGGAAGAACAAGGGGGAGGGAAAGGGGGGGATGGAGGGATAGGTGGGAAGTAAAAGGGGGGAAGGGAGAAAAAGAAAGGCGGGAGGGGAGCACCTGACTTGAAGGCAGAAAGATAATTTCGGCCGGGCGGCTCTGTTTAAGGTTAAAGCCTGATTTGCATTTCAAAAGCGGCGGCCGGCCGTGTTGCCACCTCAGGGACGCCATCGGACCAACCAGCGTGTCATTTAATGTCAGCAGGCGCCGGGGCCTTGATGAAATTAATAGAGCAGCCTGTGATTGATAACAGCGCCGCTCGTCAACGCCGCCGTCATGACCGTCCGCCTGTCCCCCCTCCTCTCCCCTCAAGCCCAGGTGTCCACCGCAGCACTTTCAAAGATCCCATCGGTCGGAGCGCATCGCCTCTCACACCGCCCTCATCTCAGTGCTCCTGATCTCCCAGCGGCGTACGGGCAAAGAGATCATCCTCTTCTGTTCGCCAGCAGGACAATGTGAAAAATAATCTGAGCGCCGCGGTGCTTTTTAGGTAACCAGGGTAACCTCAGCCGCTGTCATGGCTGGATTACCTGCTGTGGATGAAGCATGTGTGCCTTAAGGCGACAGACGACCAAGACCCATGAAAGCTTCTGGTTTGCATGTGGACAAATGTGTGATATCTCACTGTACAGAGAAAATGATGTGACTCTAGAGAAAAGACATCTTACAAACCTACACTATGGCTCGAATACACGCTGTAAATTAGTGACAGTCTCTTTGTCGTATATGGTACTTTGAGTTATGGACATTAATGAGTCTGTATCCAGTGAACTATTGTGTTATTGTGTCATTAATTTCACTGATTTTAGGGAGTGTTTTTGTAAAAGTGCAGCCTACTTGACTGACTTGATAACATTTTAGAGCCCCAAGGGGGATAAGTCTGACACTATGTGTGTCAAGGACACCTGGAAAAGGACCAAAACAGAATTTCGGTGTAATTTATAGGTTCAAAAAATCCAGTTACACTGGAGGAGTGTGAATTGTTTTAACCCCTGGAGTTCAGCACACAGTGCCTGATCAGTAAGGCAGGAATTATCCTTGAGTAATTTAGTGATTTTTGGTCTCAGACTTCCTGTCAGGAGGCGGGACACCAAATGAAAGAGGGCATGTGCAAACCCAATGCAAGCCCAACCAACTCCTGTCTGGGCACCCGTCACTTAAAACATCCTGGTGCAATCAGATGATAAGTCACATTGAAATGACAAGAATCACTTAAACCTGTAACTGCGGCCCAACCCCTTGTTTCTGGATGTCAGCCACAACAGTGTCTCCTGCAGCCAGCTGTCGCCGCCTGACACCGTGAGTGTTTTACAGTGATAAAAACATGAACTTGGAGCCCAGAGAGTAGCGAGCCGAGGCCGTCAGGAAAGGGGGAGTCGGAGATAGAGAGGCCCAGCGGGAGGTGTCAGTACTGGGCAGGGATGAAGCCGTTAGCTTCTGCTAATGGATGTCCTGATCCTGGAGGTTGGCGGTCACCGAGGTCAGACTCGGCACACATTACACCTCCGAGAAGCTCCCAGGCATCTCGGTGTGGACAGAAGACAGACAAATGAAGAGGAGTGGGTGAGATGAAGGGAGAGAAATAGAAAGGCCCGACAGAAAAAGACAGAGAGGAAGGAGCTGGACTGAGAGGAGAGTAACAGAAGAAAGTGTTTTCAAAAGAAAGGCCCAGGGAAGAGAGATGAGAGTGAGAGATCTGCTTGTCCTGAAATGACTTGATATGTTCTTGTCAGTCTTAATCTCTGGGTGTTGTGGAGGAGCTGGTGGGAGGGAGGGGGTTGAGGCGCACAGTAATCTCCTTCGCAAGCAACGGACAGAGCTCGCTGTTTCCCAGCCTGCATTCAATTCCACAGTCATCTCCAATCCACTTCATATGAGCCTGTTATTTTGCACACATCCCAGCTCCAGAAGACAAAACAAGAGGTAGACGAAAAGGGTGATTCACATCCTTCTTTCGCCTTTCTCCCTTTTTTTTTCCCTTTCTCTCATTCACTCATTTACATCAGCCATTATCTGTGTATATTGAAAGCGGCGAGATAAAGAGAGAGGGAGAAAAAAACAAGTGCCAGGGAAAAAAAAAACAATAAAAGGAGGCAGAGGAGGCGCAGCGACGTTTGAATCAATTACATCCTAAAGAATCTTTCATTTGCATCCGTATCTGTTCAAAACCTGAACAAATGCCAGATGCCTTTGTGTGTCCAGTTATTTATAGAGGGTGTTTTTTCTCTCGTAATTGTGCAGGAAATATCAAATTTGCATAGAGTGATTATTGTTGATTGTTTATCTAGCCGTCAGGACGTTTCAATATTCGAAGGCTGACAGGTTGTCAAGTACTTAAAACTCATTTATTTGGGGAAATTTGCATGTAATTTGGCGGTAATGAGGGGGATGTCTGTGGTCATGGATTAGATGCTGGAGATGCTGCAGGGAAAAGAGGGATTCTGGCTGACTGGCATTCCTCCACTTGAAACACACGCTTTATCCTCAGCTCGGCTGCTGGGGTGATGCTAACGCTACCTAGCGCTGCACGCCCAAACAACACTGAGGATTGTGTACAAATGCTTGGCATGGCTGTGGACTTAATAACAGAAGCAGAAGCGAGCCAGCAGCACAGCGCGACACAGGAAGAATTGTGTTCAGCGCTGTTCTGTCACCCCGCAGGCCCACTGTCTGAGGCAAATAAAACATGCTTGTAAACAGAGTAGTTGCAGTATTTCTCAGCACAGCAGATGCTACCTTGTCTCGCCCAAGCATATATTTTCATATACTGTAAATTCTTTTCTTTGAAAATAATGGTAGAGTCTCAAATCACGAGCAAACAAAACTAATAAGAACCAGGTAAAAACCATTAGCTATGCTTAAGGGAGTGAAATTCCCTCTTCTTTAATGACTAATAAAGTCAACTAAACTAAATCCTAGCTTGCTTTAGCTTTAGCAATATATCCTAACCTTAACCGTATGTGCAATGATGTGATTGGATGGGCTTATTACAGGCCTGGGACAGCACAGATAACTGGGTTTGATTTAATGATTGCTGTCGGGACGTAAAGAAAAATGCATCTGAAATCCATTACCTACCCTAGCCTTAATTTATCAAGTCAACAGGTAAAGCACGGAGATAGTGTTGAGTTAGTATAAGCTGCAGTCAGTATTGATCACAAGTTATAATGGGAACAGATCAGAGAGCAGAGAGACGTCTTACCAGAATGTGCTAAAATGTATAACAGGTGGAATTAAAACTGAAGTCCTGATTCTACTCTGAGCCTGATACAAGTAAAGAAATGGTTCTCTCTGGAGTGGAGGTAAATAAACGCCCCAAAAAAGAGAGAATCTGGCATGTTTGGCAAAAAATACGGTCAAAACCAAAATCCTACTTTTCTGAATTGCAAATATTGTTGCTTGAATTGCCAGCCTGGACGGATAAATCACCTAAATTGTCATAGAGCTCTCCTCCTACCCACCCACCAAATCCCATTTGAAAGTCTGATTAATTGTGTTTTAATACCAACCAGAGAGCGGATACCACCCATTCCAGCGACGTGGACTAGAGAAGCCAGTTCCCAGTGGGGTTTCGTGTGCGCTGTTTGTTGCTGTTAACTGCATTGTCTTTCATTATCAGTCCTTGGCATCATCTTTCATCTCGCGAGGTACTGGACGCAGTGAGCTAATGAGTAAACATAGCTGGGGGCACACACACAGAAACCAGACTTTGATGAGTCGCTTGTTTGTTTATCTCCACTTGAATTTCAAATTCCAAAGGTTTATTTCACCTGTCACGAGCAAGTTCAGACCTTGAGAGGACCGGCTGTAGCAGCAGGTAGTCTCTGGCCGGGATGAGATATGAGCCCGGGCTTCACACCACACAGCAGAGCATGAAACTTTGAGCGCGCGTTAAAACATTCAGCGCATTTTACCTTGAGCCCAAGGTCATCTTCAAAAAGAAGACTCGGCGAAGCCAGCCCTTAGTTCTCAGCTCACAGACCGGCTGGCTGCCTGGCTGACTCACTCCCCGACAACATGAGACAATACAGCAGAAAGAGCTCGCCGGCACCCACAAAAGCAACTCCCACACCTCTGTGACTCACTCAAAGTCACCTCAACTCCAAGGTTAAACGCTCACTGTATTCCCCTCTTAAATATAGATCTGTCCCTGAGTCGGGGCTGTAGCCTCTGCGAATACGAGCCACTTGGCGGATATATCTACTGTATGCATGTGTGTGCGCTACGCTCTCTAATGTGCTTACATCTCTGTGCGAGTGAGAGCATTTCTGTGTGCGTGTGTGTGTGTTCATGTGACTTTTTTAAAAAGGGTGAGTGAGGATAATCGGCCCCCGGCGCACCGGACTAAAAGGCCGGGTCAGAGTTTTTAAAGAGAAGCTATGTATTTCCCATCCCTGGATAACGGCGATGAAGTGGGCCCTTGTGACTCAACCTGAGAGCATGAAAAGGGCCTCAGAGGGGACCCGCCATCGCCGGCCCTCTCTTTATGGTCCTAACGGCTGCCTGAGCTCTCTTCCCCAACCGCTGTGAGCGAGGGGAGAGAAAGGAGTGGAGTGGTGGAGAGCTCTCAGCGCTTCAGCTACCCGGCAGCCACTCTCCGCCATGAAAGCCCAGGTAATGTCCCCTGTTCAGCCTGATAAAATTTCAAAGAACACCAACCTTGATGTGTGTTCCTATGTGTTGCAGGCTGCCATAGTTGCAGTGAAACGAATGACTGTGGTTTAAAGCAAGTGGCCACTGGTTAATCAGCTCTGGTGGCCACCTTTAAGCACGCTGTTGTGTGCTGAACTCTTTCTTCTGATGAGGCTACAGACTGTGTTGCTTTCTATATATAACTTGGAACACAGGGCAAGATTTTGTTCTTTTTTTAAGACTAATTTCCTTCAAAATACAATGAATTCATCACGAGAGGAGTACTACTCACCCTGCGAAAAGAGTTGTATAATGTCCTCTGTGGCTCCGGAGGAGATTGTCAAGTTTCAGGAAGTAATCCAGCGTGTGTGCCTTTGCTATGCAACTGTTGCTGCTCATAATATAATCACACAAAAGTAATCCCCCTCAATCATCACGTGTGACCCACTGGAAGTGTGCGATGGCATATTTATCTGCAGAGACCCTGCCCTCTGCTTGTATTTTCCTCTTTTGCTGTGATCGGATGCTTCTGGGCTGCAACCTTAGGGCCAGCAACAGCGCACAGGTGAGGCCGGGAGCGCCCAGGTGTCAGATTATAAACAGCATGCATCCAAGAGGAAGCTACCAAAACTGTTTATAAGCAGTGACAATTCCACAGTCCACCTTTAATGCGTTAAATCTTTATTTCAGCACCAGGAGCTGTCCACAGTATGAACTCTTTATCACCATAGGGCTTTACTGCAGCCAAATAATTTGGCCTACAGGTTGCTATTTGCTGTCCCCTAATCCAACTGGACAAGTAAGTACAGACCACTGTGGATGATTAAAGCTTGAGTGTAGCCTACAGTTAAAACATGAAGTTGCTTTTGAGCTACCTGCCAGATTATTAGCACCAAATCATGTGAAGTCTCCAGAGGAAATAGTTGTTTAGAGCCTCATATTTAAGAGAAATAGGATTACAGCAGCTCCTCTTTCCTGGTTGATCTCACTATTTGGAGTGCAGGATACATTGATTCTCTTCAGGAAGTGATATCAGTGTCACCTTGCACATTGAAGGGCCACCAGGTGTTCTAGCGCTGTATAGGTCAGTACCAGCCATCCAAAGATGGACTGAAAATCATGTGATCACTCACGCAAATTCTCCTGGAGCCTTTTTTTCCTTCATCTCTTTTCATAAAATGTGATCATTGTCAGTCAGTTTCAGTTTGCACGCTTTGCTTTCTTGTCCTATAAACAGGCCGTCCGGGCTCTCGTGGGACGTTCAGCCAAGTCAGTAAATGTTGCTACCGGTCCGTCTCGGCGCTTGTCAGCGGCATTACAGCGTTATTAATTCTTATCACCGTACAGTGCGTTGACAGCGGAGACAGCAAAATATGTAAAAGTTGACATGGCTGACATTGTGACAGGCTGACAGAAATATGAAGCAGAGGTTTATATGTGCTTCACAGATGATCTATAAATAAGTGGTTTGGATGGGATCTATAAAGAGTTTGTACCCCATTAGTTTTTCCCTCTTTTCTTCTTTTCTGGGTTCTTCTGCACTATTTCTTGTATCACTTCCTCTCTTTCCTTTTTTTTTTTTTTGACTATACCTTTCTCCCTCCCTCCTTCCCCAGCAACTATCTCTCTCTCTGGATGGCTGCCTACCTCTGTGCCTGTGTTTGGGAGTTGGCTGGGGCAGAAATAAACCACAGTAATGGCTTTGCTTTGCTGCTAATCTTGTCATAAGAAGGTGCGGCCCTGAGAGGATAGCTCCTCGCGTGTGATATCCTAATTTAAACATCAAAAGATTCCATCATTAGGAAGCGTGCGTCTAGCCCCAGTTTTCAAGGGAAATTATTACATCTTCCCGCCGCAGAAGTGTAATGCAGGAAGACATTTCTGTCAAGCACACACGTAGACACACACACTCACACATAAACCTCACCGGACTTGATGTTTGTGCACTTGAAGAAAAACATCATCATTAGCAGCTTTCTCTTGTGATAGACGGAGCGGTGACTTTTTGTGTCGCAGCCCACCGCGGGCTCTGATGATAGCCTTCATTTGGAGTTGCTGCTCAGCGTTTGAGTTCTGAGACAGGGATGGGATCCGCTAAGTGGGATCCGGCCCGCCTTCTGACAGCCTCTCTGGTGGGTCTCCCTGTGCTGCGCAGCCGTCACGCTGAATCCGATGTATGTCTTGCAGCAGGGGAGCATCAGGCACCACCACACCTGGTTAATGTTGTCATAGTCTGCATGACAGGTGCAACTCCACACAGAGAGCAGGCATGCATAGCTATAAATGTTTGGTAGCAGAGGCGTAGCCGCTGTTAGAGACACCAAAGTTATGACCTTGGTATTGTTTGTAGGATTTTAAGCAGATTAGCCACCTGGGTGAAGTTTACATTCTATATTTAAGACAAAGGTGGATATTTTACAGGCTGATTGCAGTATTTTTTAGATCTTCCAGCATATTAGTTTGGTTTTACAGCCTCTTTTGGTTCAGCTGCTATCAACCCAACCAAAAACTTAACAAACTGCCATCATTTTTACTATGGTGCACTGCAGTTCTCTGCTTTGGGTTTATACAATCACTCTCAAACACTGGACTATCTCTCTGTTTCACTGCTTTCCTTATGTTGCTCTTGATTGTGATTATAAAGCATTATGAAATTACATGCATTAACTAGCGAACTTCCCTAAATGTCAACTCCGCGGCTAAAACAACACCAAACAGTGCTGAGGACGAGCACTCTGGATGAATGCTAATTTTCTCTGCGTTTGCAGGTTTGCTGACATATTTGTAATGTCAAAAATGATAAAGCCGATGTTTACAGCTTGTATCGCTGCCACTAAAATGGCCCAAAAATCAGTTAAGGCAGGTTTAAGGCCAAGAAAAAATAATTAGACAGCTAATTGCCCAGCAAACTTTATTTTCAACAAAGTTCCGAAGCTGTTCCCGAGTACTAAAGGCATTTTTTGGCACCCAGATTTTGTTTTAATTTGTGTAAAATGATTGACAGAAAATAGCTAAAGTGATAAAATATCTTCTATAGGTCTGGAATGTAAAAATAGACACTGAAGATGTCACCAGCTGTTCAGTAGCAACAGTAAAAGCCTGTAATACCGACTGCTGTAGCTCTGTGTGTTACAGAAACGCTCAATGCTGTTCCAAGAGTAAAAGGATTATTCACTTCTACTGTACAAAAGAAAAAAAGAATCCACACAGTCTCACAGCAAGTGCTTCTTTTTACAGTGTTTCAACCAAATATGAGCAGCCCTACAATATCAAAAGTAATGTTAATTTCAGACATTATAGCAATAAAATGGCTCTTTGAATCAAAGTCTGAAGTTCGTTAATAGGCTATCCAACTGTTTGGCTCCCGTAATTTGAGTGTTCACAGGGGACGGCGCCTGCTGCATGTGATCTATTGCTTCACAGCAGCACTTACGTCGAATTATTAGCTTGACTGATGATGGATTTAAGAGTGAATCAAGAAATACCATGTTCCATAAGAGAGCGCCATCAAAAGACCAAAGAGGTGTTTGCTCTTTCCGTTTCACTTTCAACTCTCTTTTAGTCTCTCGCTCTCTCCCGTGCTCTCTCTGCGTCTTTGTCTCTCTCTCGCCGAGGCTCTCTCTCCTTTTCTCTTCAGGAACGGCGCTACAGTAGGTTTCAGTCGCTGTATGATTTATTCATTGTTGTGTTTTTTTTTTTTTTCCCCCTTCTCCTTGAATGTTTGGTAGAGAGGACAGGAAACTTTGAACCAGAGTACAAAGCAATGTATATTTGGGTCACACATTTTTCACATTTCTTCTGAGCGCCGTGTGTGCGTGTGCTCTTTCCCTCTCTCCTTACTTTGTCTCCCTCCCTCTCTTCTGAGAGCCTGTCTGGTGACTGGGTCGACTCCTCTCCTCTCCGCCACGTTCGTCCTTGAAGTGAGAATCAGCGGGGTGCCCCGATCCGAGGGGAGGCTGGCAGGGAGGGGTGGCGGGGAGGAAGGCGAACAGGGCAGGAGAGGTTGGGAGCTAAATAATGGATGATTTCTTATTGAAATAAGGCCTGGTGAAAACAGAGGGAGCGAGCATGTCATTACCTGGGAAACAGAGCAGAATGCTTAATCCTAAACACCACACAGCAGAAGGAGGCCACAGCAAAGCCCCGCGCCGTGACGGTGGAATCATCCGATGGATGTGAAATTCACTGTGATACCGAGCCTGTTTGTTAGGTGTCATCACAAGCAATGCAACACCTCACCGCGTTACGTCATTACATCAGTGTGAAAGCCTGAGCCGAGCCCGAGCAGCATGGCAGCCCCCTCCCCTCCACACGCACCGTGACTTTGACCTAACACCATCTCGGCTTGCGCTGATTGACTCAGCAGTCATTATCCCCGCCTCCCCTCCCCCTCCGCCACACCCAGACAAAACTTGTCTGGCCCTAAGCCAAGCTGGTAAAATATGAGCCGATGCTGAACCCACGACACCACTTCCTCCCTGATACATTAGCAGCACTTCCCGAGCCTCACCTTCACCGCAGACGGCCCCGCAACACAGTGTGCTTTTCAGACCCTGTGAACATAATCAACATGTTCACACCCGAGGAAAGTTGGATATTTTACTCTGGTGTGAAAGTTGATAAATAACTAACTCGGGTGTCGAGAAAGTCAAATAAAACATGAGGTATCAGGGTTGGACCGGTTTGCCAAATGCAGGGTTCTTTTGAATTTATGCCACTTCGGTGTCAGGAGTGTTAACAGTTTTCTCTGTGTGTGAGACTGTCGCAGTGTTGCACAAGATACTTTTTGGGACTTAATTATTCCAGCCCCACATTTTCTGACGGTATTTTGAATCATGAATTCAGAAATAAGCAAGAAGCTGCAAAACAAAATCAGGCTAACGATGTTAGCTGTAATTAAAATGGAGGAGTAGCAGGCTGCCACACTATTGGCTTGGAGAGAGATGTATTAGCCAGGCATATGGTTATGATAATTAATCCCAGGACTACAGAGAAACAAATAAACATGCGCTAAACAAACAGGGGGGACCAGCTGAGGGCTGCAGGAATTGGTACTTCTGGGGAGGAACCCAAAAAGAAAAGGAAGAAAAAAAGAAACAGATCCTTATCGTCATTGCTTTAACCAAGCGTATGAGTCACACACACAAAATGCAAGAGTAAGGAAAAAAAGGGTATGATGGAGCACAAAAGAGACGGGGATGAAGAGAAAAGACCACAAGATCACCCCCTGAAGGAACGTCCTGGCATCAGAATTCATCTGTCCCTTAAATAAGAAACGCATGGTCTCCTCTGCGCCGCGCGCGTGTATCTCTTCAGCTGAAGCAGCAAACTTAACCTTTGCAATCATGTGCTACATCGCATCCCTGAGTCACTAGTATGAAGCTCTCAGCACTGACGGAATTATCCTTTTTTCTTTGTTTGTTTGTTTTCCTCAGTACAAACAAGCACAAAAGACCCTCATCTTCTTACAGGCTCTGAAATTAACAGCCAGCCCTTTGTATGGGCTTATAAATAACTGGAAATGCGTTCTTTTTCTTCTCCTTCTTCTTCCTCTTCTTAGTGTGATTCAGGGCTGAGGCTGTGAAAGAAGGGAAAGGAGAGTAGTCAGGGAAGTGGGGCCATCCAGGGCCCAATGGCGTGTGAATAGACGCGAGGGTTTGTGGTGAATCGGAAGAGGAGACGCTGGGATAATGCTCTCTTTCCCTCTATCTGCTCCCAGTTGGAGGATGAGGGGAGACAGAAGGGAATAGCTGCTAATAAGGCGTTGGGTGAAAGGCTTTGGGAAAGCTCCCCGTGGTGCTGGTCTGTAATGGAGATAAGCGTTGCTGCGTTGTTGTCTCACAAAAATCAACAAAGGGAACATGCGATGGGAGATTTGCGGCCGTGTCCCCAGTGAAAAGCGGGGCTTTCACGGCGCCGTAATGTTTAGCAGCATTAGAAATCATTAGGCCCAGCACCGGGGGGAGAGCGTGCCAGACGCCCGTGCCCCAGTTAACGCTGTTTTCAAAAGCCGCCCGTAATCCATTCCTTAAACTTGCTTTCTTCCATTCACCTTCAGATGTGGCCAAATCTGATGGGAGAGATGCAGGGAAGGAAATAAGGACTAGCTCTCTGTGTTTGTTTGTTTGTTTGTTTTAGCTGAAGATTTAGCCAATCTACATCCCTGCGCCTTGTGATCTGCAGCAGCGATAAGGCCGCGGCCAGGCTTTAGTTAGACTAGCAGCAGGTGCCTTGCCAGGCAGTGGGGGGATACAGAGGATGCTGATAAATGGGGCCAGTTTCCCGCATAAAGCACAGCACCCTACAGAGGGAGGAGAGATAATGTATGCAGAGTTCACAGGCGCTGTGGGTTGCTGCTGCAGGGCGGGCGGACATCTTTGGAGCAAAATGATAGCTGCATAGAGATGAGGAGACTTCCAGGAGGTTATTTCGGCCAGGCTGTGCGCTCGCTGGAAAACCGGGGAATGGACTCCTGTGATCTGCAGCGCCGTGACTGCACGTTTGCTTTACTCGCATGAGAGGCAGCGTAACGAGGCAGGAGTGGTCAGAAATAGTGGCGTTTTTTTTTTTTTATCAAACTCCAGCTAAATATAGGATGTAAAGGCCAAGTTCAGTCCTAAAGGAGGCTCTTGGCAGACTACTTACTCCTGTTAAGGAGTGAACTCTATCTCCTCAGTGTGTCAGCTTTCTACGAGCGATGGATGCTCGTTTTCAAGATGCTGGTGATAAACCTTGAACCGCAGGTGTGCGTTGCAGAGGTCAAGAATAAGCCTCCATGGTGATGTTGATAAAAAAGCAAGCAAGTCAGTCAGAGTTTCCCTCATTTTCTCCCTGAGTGCTGCAGCTTCAAGGCTGTTGAGATGGATTCATTCCACACCATCTGACAACAACATATGTATTCAGCTTGTTCCAGCTCTACATTGAAGCTACTGATGTTCATACGTGGAGTTAAATATTCAAACTCTGGACTCCATGACATTTTACACGTCTGTTATTAGGTATCTTTGGTAGCTCCACCAGAATTTTAAATATATTTGGACAATATTTGGCTGCATGTCGAGACTGGCAGGTCAGTGAGGTTTATGTGTTTGTTAAAACATGATAATCCCCAAAATAAGCCCTTCTCTATTAACATACACTCCCTTATCTATTATCACATTCTTCATATAGTTTTTGAAACATCCCCTTTCGCCACATAATCTTGCTGCTGCAGTGTTTGTGAACAAAAACTCAATGTGGCCCCATTAGGCAAGCTTTAACCTCGAACCGCAGTTAACTAGCCGGAGCTAGCCACGCTGCTAACCAGCTGGTAATGAATGCACTGGGCCTGTGAGGTCAAGCCTGGTTGTCTGGGGACCCATTAGCGAGGCGAGTGAGTCCTCCCAGCCTCGGCGCTCTCTCTCCTCCCCTCCCTGCATGGGCCCTGTGTCCTGCAGGCTCCAGCTAAGCAACACAGCCCCAGTACAGCGCCAGAGGCCAGGCCAAGCTCTGCCCAGGGACCCCACCTCAGTGAACTGTCATTTGTCTCGGCCATCCTGCCAGCGCCGCAGGCTACATTAAGCCTTGATCTATGGGGCGGGCCAGCCTACTTGGCCCTGGGATTCAGACTGCATCCGCTGCAGAACTGCACCAGGTTGGGCTCAGGCTTGGTTTTAACTTCTTCATGGCGTATCAAGGTGGACTTGTTAAAAAAATGGAACATTTTCCCCCTAATCACTGTCATTTTTCATAAAAGCGCCATGCTCCATTTCCCCCTCAGCACAACAGTATCTTGTGAATCAGGCAAAGCTGTCGAGTGAAGGCCTTTCTCTGCCTGCTGGTTTACAGTATCTCCAATCTTCAGTGTCCTGGCTCTGGTGTTAAGTGTCTTTCCAAAGGGTCTGTGTTGCTGTCAGCACTCACACGTTCACTTTTCAGCGCCGGACTCCTTCAGATGGCCTCCTCGCTCTCCCATGCCCCCCAGCCCCTCCTTTCGCCTTATCTCGGGGTTTCTAAACATGGCTGTTAAGCTGTACGTGATGAAATGAGATCTCGGGTTGAGCCCAGTCCGACCGCACCCCTACTCGAGTTTCTCAGCACCGACTGCTTTGTTTTCCTGTTCCCGGACCCTTTGGTGGTGTACACGTCTTTTCTCGTACAACGTCCCTGGAGCCCGGCCAATCTCCAGGCCTCGATGAGAGCTGTCAAACCCAATTCTGCCAATGGCGAGTGTTGAAAGCTGGCATGGTAGACATTGAAGAAAAGCCGGCGTGCTGCTGTCACATTACTCCTCAGTTGTGTGCGAGTGGGGGGAAGCTGCAAGCGAGATCATTTTGCAGAAACACTATAAAGCCACATCAAGATGAGGGACCGCAGTTGCTGGCTCTCCAGCCTGGTTTCTGGAAATAGGCAGTGGGCATTTGCATGTTTCTTTCTAAGGCAGTCTATTCATTAGATTAGTGTTGTGCTAATGTGAGGACTAGCCAGACTTAAATACAGGATGTCATAAATCATAATGTTCATTTTAAGCTCATCCGCACACAAACACTCGCGTGCACGCACATAAGCGCGCGATAATCGCACGCACACACGCATGCAATTACACACTTAAACAAGCCCAGTGTTTGTGTTCAGCACATGTCGGAGGTGGACATCTTCTCGTCTCTCCAGCTTTTTTTGTGGGGCTCCCATGAATCATTGCCTCTTATTCCTTTCTCAGCGCGGGGGAAATCACATTAAGTGGAGCGCCGTGTTTGGCTCACACCAGTCTTGTCTTAATAGCTGTAATTTGGAGAGCAGAGAAAGAAAGGGAAAGAATGGAGAAGAAAGCTCCCTCACAACACTAATTCCAGTCAACAAAAACACCCCTCTCCAATCCCACCACATTAATTTGCATTAAAATATCCAACAGCTAAATATGTAAAGACAAAATAGTGGCATACTATTTATACCACATCTCCTACCATGTGCGCTATGGCAGCAGCTGTGTGTGTGTGTGTGTGTATGTGTGCAACCTCCTGCTCCTGTAGCATGCTGAACAGACCTCCCACACCAACATGGTTGTCATTCCACCTTCGCACAAGTTTGCAGGAGTGAGAAGTGCCATGTGGAAAGAGGAAAACAAGAGTGTGCACAATATCATGGCCACCTGTTCTCCTCTGCGAAATGAACCGCTCAGGTGAATCTGGCTAAATGCTGCATTTTTTTTCCGAACCCTAACCATCTAACCCGATCCAAGCAACAAACCGAGGAACGCTGGGCGGGATTCTTCAGACGTTTTTCCAACACGTCCTCATACCTAAACAGCTGAATAAGTCGATTGTCAATGACTCCTAATGTAACATATGTGATTGTTGCAGAGTAAAGGTGGCACGTGTACTGGATCTTCATCGTTAACCTTGTGAACAATTGCAGTCTGGTTAGCTTTAGGAAAACATCATGGCGTGAGTTAAATTAAGTACGTTACTGTTACATCCGTGATGTAATTTAAGTACATAATCTCAGTTGTTGCTTGTTTGACCCATCCTTCCAAGCCCACCTCCTCCCTTTGTGGACTTTATTGCGCTTTATACTACAACACCTGACTTCCTTGCCATAATTACTACAGCCATTAGAGGCCGCCGCCTAACAATACATGTAATATGGGTCGGAATAATCTGTACATCCAATTTTGTGGCGAGGATATGCAGAATTCTTCAGACTGCTGAGGGTTTCAGAATAATGGCCTATGAGAAAATTGGACTGTTTTAGGAAAAGCAACCCTGACACGACCACTAATTCTGCAGAACCACAGATCGCCATAGCCAGTGAACGGTGGTGTTGGATAGAAATGAAAAGAACTCCTGGGCTCATGGTAAAGAGTACGTTAATCACCGTGTCTTCTTGCTGAATTCAGGCCAAAGCCATTATTCTTTATTCTCACGACCAGTCACAAAGAAGATGTACAGTCGGTAACGAGATGAATAAGCGATGAAGGAGGATATTTAAGTTTTTAGGTGACTAATATGTGAATAGTCCATTTACATTCATTCATCAGCATCGTGGGTGCACCCACGCTTGCGGGGGACTCAGAGTACAGCTGAGTTCATGTGTGACCAATATATCAAATATCCCAACTCCTACTGAATCAAACAAACTGCCATCTTAAGGTGTGTTTTGCATTCCGGCTGTTCCTGGAAGCTCGAAACAGGAAAGAAAATATGGTGGATTAAGGGGTAATGCATAGACGGGGAGAGTGTTGTCGTGTGCTGCCATGTTTTTTTCAGCGTGGTGAGAATAGACGTGTTTGATCATCCTTTGTTAAATACCTGTTTACCCAACAAGACACGAAAACGTGATGACTTATAATTCGAAGATTTACCGTCAAGTTTGATTCTCCGCAGCCCAAGTGCCTTTCTATATCTCGATCTCATCTTTTTGGGTATAATGCAATGATTTTATGGCGATTCTCTGCTGCTGAATCCGTGGAATTATCCATGCTAATGCTTCTTTCTAATGCTACTATCATACTGATAATAGCATTATCTAATCCTGCCGGTGAGCATTTGCACCTCTAGCTGTTGCAGCTGTGATCCACATAATTCCACTAACTAATGCGCCAGTCAGTCCCCACACTTCCCAACTGCTCCACCGCACAGATGAGCACCCCTCATGACCTCAAGCCTCCCAGAGCACCAAAATCGATATCCGGGCCCTGTTCATGGTCTGGCTACAGGGCACTCTTTTAGTTTATTTGCAAAAATATTAAATACATTGCAACAAAAGACAAAACTGAACACAAAGTACCCCCTTCCTCCAAGGGAAAACCAAAACTACACTGAAAAATGTCCAATATAGCATATTCTAAACATCCGTAATGTTGATTTTAGTAAGTTTTCCTTGATTGAATATAGAGTTGGACAAGAAAAGTACATGTTAATGTATAAGTAGGGGATTACATAAGTTTTTTTCACTGCAAAACATTAAAAAAACACTGCAATCCTGCCCTAAGTTCAGCTCTCAAACTAAATTAGTCATAGCATGTATTAATATCACAGCAAGTAAGTTCGTAGCTTTGTATTCAAACACAGCCACATACATAGTTACTGTAAGAGATATATTCAAGTATATACAATTCATTGGACAAGGAACACACATCAGATCCAACAGGAACATTCAGTACCATAATTGGCACAGTGCTTCGTTTATAGCACATACATGCAGACAGTAACTTTTTTCTGTCCTCGCTAACCTCTGCTCCCCAGCGATTGCCACCCACTTCTAGCATTTCCACGGTGGCTGCAGTAATCTTTGGCTCCCCTCCTCTGTGGTCGGCTGTGCAAACAGCACAATCTTGGACAGAGGCTCCCTCTCTCTCATTTACCGAGGTGAGGGAAGGTGAGAGAGATGGGTGAGATTAAGGGGGAGAGGGGAGTCTGGATGCTTTTTGGAGCGGAGGTCTGCGTGATTCTGTCACATTGAGTGGCTTCAGGGAAACAAAGTCTTAGGGATTTTTTTGTTGTGCATTGAGTGCAACACCTTTTCCAGTGATTTTCATGTGAGTGGCTGGAGGTCAGTTTCTGAAGGCCTTGTTTAAAACCAAAATAGAGGAATTTTAAGGTTGCACAAAGCAGAATTTGCAACCTAAACTGATAGTTAACCAATCACTGAGCTGACATACAGCACGGGATGCCTTCGGGCGTGGCTACCTTGTGATTGAAAAGCCGCTACCACGGTGTGTCCTTGGGTTCTTGGTAAGATCTAAGCAGGATAGAGGCTCCACCCTTTTGTCCAAATATGGCCACTTCTGGCTCCAAAAAACCAAGATGGCGACATCCACGATGCTCAAGGCATCTCAGTGGCTGCATCCTCTATTTTTTATATAATCTATAGAATAGACTGGCTGACAGTCCCTGATTCAGATGACTGTTGAACCCATTTTGGAGATGTCCTTTCAATACAGAAAGGCCTCTATAGTCATGCAGGACGCCTGGGGACTGTATGGAGAAATCCTTCCACTCTGCCAACCCTGGATTCATGGTCTTGTGTGTTTGGCTAGCCATTTCCTGGTGCAGCACTTGCTATTTTATTTGGCCGCCTTCAGCCCCAAGGATAGGGGGACAGTTGTCTTCCCCCGCTGCTGAGCCCGGAGAATTTCTTTGCTTACTTTTCCTGTACTCTGTGGGAGGAGAAGTAAGAAAGAAGAAAAACTGGATGGGGGCCCTGTTTGAGTTATTAATTAAGAGGGGGAGGCAGGGATGGATGAGCAGAGGACGAGAAACAGACAAAGAAGGGGTAGAGATTGAAAGAGAAGGAAGTTCTGGGCCTTGTGTTTCTGTTTTTACCTCCTCTGCACGCCGAGTTCTCACCTCTCAATGCCTCCAGGACTCAAAAAGAAACTGCTGCATTTACCCGACACCCCTCTTCATCCCTAAAAGGCAGCGTTGATCGAACTGCCTCGATCTAAACAGATTCGCATACACAATATTTACTATCAATGCTTTCAGTGGAGGAACGTTTGATGGGAGGACAAGCTGAGGGAAATTGCAGGGTGAGGGACAGAGCGATCTTGCGGGGGCCACACTGAAGGGAGGCTCTGTTTTCAGGTGGAATTACAAGGCAGAAAAGTCAAAAAACACATTTTCACATTATGCTCAGGTGTTTATTTGCTTTTGGCCCTCGAAGAGTAAAGTGTGTGTAATTTTTGCGCTCTTCAGCCTGTGGGACGTTCGCGACGATAGTTTGGCTGAATTCCCTCCAGGTGCGTGTTAGATGTTGAGAGACGGCGGAGGCAAAGGGGGGACAAATGAAAAAGACAAAGAGGGGAGAGATGCACCTGGCTCTCCACCACACCTGGGAGGAGAGTGGGGTGGCGCGGGCTAATGATGTGGTTTTAAAGCTCGCTAAACACTGCGAGCAGCCCACGCTGTCCCTAAACGCCCTGTGGTTGGTTCGTCCTCGCCACAGAATATTCCAGATATGTGACTCCCTCCCGTCTCCCACATCTTGGTCTCTTCCACTGGAATCCAGCTTTCGTATGACCTCGCACACATTCCCAGACATTCGAAGGTGTTGCACGGAGGATTTTACCCGAAGTAAATCAATGAAAGATACATTTTTGGACATAAGTGTACAAATGAGATCTGCTGAGAACCGAAGCCTCTCTCAGCCTTTCCACTCAGATTTATTGAGTGAACCACCAAGATGGTTTTTGGCAAGCACCGGCCTGCTTTATGGCACATAAGAGAGAGAGGACACTCTTCACCCAGAGCAAACTGAGCTAAAAATTATTGAGAAAGCAGCAGACGTCTGGTGGAATTTTAATTTCCAACTAAGATCCGCTTTGGAGCAGACAGCAGCAGTGTTTGTGGGAAACTTAAAATCTTAATAGTCTTAACTGAGGTCTCATCTGTTTGCCGTTAAAAAATCCAAGGTGTCTCATTTGACAAATTGATATCAGAAGATTAATTTAAATTAAACAAAATCTCTCAATATTAATTCGACTTAATAAGTACAACAATCTCTCTGCCCTCAGGTTTCCGATAAATTTCCATCTGCTAGTTACTTATTTAGTTAATTAGTTCTTCTTTCATCGCTAATCAGATTGTTGCAACACTCAGGGGAATTTCACAACTCAGATCCACTATTTTTAAAATTGCAGACAGGGTGCTCCATTGTTTCTTTGTTTATCTACGTGTCAGGAAACTGCTGATCAGATTTGGATGAAAACTCTGGAAATAATACATGATCTCACCCCTGATTGCCCTGATTGGTCCAATGGGAATGCGGCAAGAAGAGGTCAGAGGTCAGAAGAGGCAGTGGACTTCAGCATTGGATTGAGCTGCAGATTTATTCACCATAGATGTAATTCCTAGTGATACTGGGCTGGTATCAGCAGTGGAGTCTGGTTATGTTGGCACAGGCACGTGGATTACCTTGATCAATTAAAAAAATATGTAGGAATGTGATGTTTCGCAGGGCTGCCCACACGGTCTGATTGACAGGTGATCTGTGGAAGATGACTTACAGAACCATAGATGTCAACATACACAAGAATCCTCCTAAATTATCGCTCCAGAAGTCAAATTTAGCAATAAAGGCTTTTCCATTTCACCCGTAAGTCCATTTTACACATTTCTGCTTTTTATAAGTCGGCACAGTACAGTATCTGCTTCACTCCTCACTCTCATCCAGCTTTACCACAGCATCCCTTATCCCTGTCTAATGTAGCTGATCCCTCCACACGTTCCTCTCCTCTCTCCCACCCTATCCCTCTTCCCTGGCTTTTGTGAGAAGGAGAGGTGAGGGGATATGTGTCTTTAACTGAGCTGGAGCTCTGCTGCAGCTTACCTCTCACTGCTAAGATAGGATATGTGCTCTGCTTTGTTACTGCTAACCTGCTTGTTTGGGGTGAGATCAGTGTATTTGTGTGTATGTGTGTGTGTGTGAGCAGAGTAGGAGTACTGAGAAATCCCATTATGGAGCCAAGTTGCTGCCACGCTTTCCCCGTACACACTGTGAACCCGGTGTAATCCACTCACACACTCACCATGCATCCTTGTTTGTGTGCGCACGCTCACACAAACACACATATACCCTCTAGACTCGGCGGTGAGCTGTGTATCCCTGCGCACCGTTGTGTTACCTACCGTGAAACATGACAGCTAATGATATCGAAGGCTTTTTAAAGGTGTGTTTGTGTGCATGTGAGGGAGAGAGCTGGATTTCTTCCAGACAGACATCGATTAGCGGGGAAAGAGCATTTGCTCAAAGTGAAAGTACAAAGTCAAAAGCTGTGCTTTCATATATCAAATTAATTTAATTCTACGCCCGTTTACTTTCACATTAAGTTACTTTTCAAGCTAAATTAAACCAAAGAATGCTCATATATATGAACATATCTGCTCATTCTCTGAGGTTTATATACCGTAGTTTGAATCTTTGCAGTAAGCATGGATTTGGTCACATGCAGACAAAATTAGGTTGCAAATGGACACAGTTTCATATTGAAATGTCAGCATTTAACCATTCTAAAAGCCCCAGATCTGCCGGTGGGCTAGTCGCTCCATGTGATGTGACCTCAAAACAGTCAAAGTTTTATTTGAATTCTAGTGGAGATCCCAAAGTTTTCGAAGATATCAAATATCAGGCTGAATTTTAGGGAAATCTGCGTAAGATGATGTGTTAGCCATCTAGAAATATTTCCATTTGATGGAAAGATGTGACAATGGAGTCTTGGGTTTGTTCATAGCACAAGCTGATACAGAATATATATGATCTTGTCAGACAGAGTGGGATCAGATGGAATCAGATGTCGAAAACAACTTTAATGAGTAGCTCCATGTTGGATATATTGGGCTGTGTAATCATCTCTCAAGTCTTAATTGTTTTTGTGAACACAAGTGCAGCCACTGAGGGCTTTTCCCCAGGGCTGAGCCTAGGGGGCGCTGCACACACTGCATTGCACCTGTGAGACGGGCATAGAGGGAAGCCTATTTGTCACCAGCCTGTCTCTCTGCCTTGCCATTGAGTGCTCACTCACTGTGTGTGTTTGAGTGTGTGTGTGACAAGGGAACTGGTCTCACACACACACACTCTCTCCATCCTGTCCTCGTCGACTCTCTCCTTCTCTCCCCCCTGACCCCAGCGCCATCTTCTCTGTCTCATCCTTTATGCATACTGACAGCGAGCCCCTCCGTTTATGGCACTGCATAACGTTCCCTCATTACCGCCCAGGACTCAGAAACCCAAACGCAGCAAGGAGAGAAGGAGGGAGAGGAGGGCAGGAGAGTGGGGGTGGGGGTGGGGGGGGATTGGGTTGAGAGAGGGGAGTGATATAGAGAGGTGGAGGGGAGAAGTGCCAATGATGACATTCGCTTTGGCTAATATTAATCTGATTCATTTGGCACGCCAGGAAGCATCACTTTAACCATTTCTTTGCTGCTGCACTGCTTCTTTATACACTCTGATGACTGTGTGTGTGTGTGTGTATGTGTCAGCAAAGAGGACACAACATGCAATTAAGCAATACACACTGAGATACAAAGCAGATGCAGACAAACAAGAGCAATGTGTTGCACATGCACTCAACTCACTGTGGCACACACACAGATATATACACACTTTTTGCATGTATCCACATTTGTCGGTGCAGTATGAACAGCTAAATGCATGCATACACACACATAAAACACACAGTAGATTTATTAGATTGAACATTTATTATGTTGTTAATGCAAATACGTAATTACATGTACACACAAACAATATAAACCCATGCATCGTGTGCATATGCTCATGCACACATGTCACTAAGTCCGCTGCGCACACACACACACACACACCGATGCATAAATCCCTACAGTACACACACAGAGCACAGATATACACATCAGCTGGTGCAGAGTGCGCGAGCGGGGCGCAGCAGCTTGTGTTGGCTGTAAACAGCAGCGCAGGCAGTATGGAGAGCGGCGGCTGTGTGAGCGCCGGGCCGGCCAGCCAATCAACCCCTCGATCTCCTGTCCCTGCCCTTCCATTGATCCCCATTAAAATGCTTAGCAGATGCTTGGCTTGAGAGAGACAAGCGCTTTTTTTTTTTTTCTGCTGCTATTTTCATTTGTATGCTCCTTACCGCCGGCCCACAGTCTGGAATAGTCATTTTGCCAACTGGGACACAGGCCCACTCCAGACAGTACAGTAGCATCCATTCAGACACAGAGTGTGCTAAACTAGCGAGCGTTTTAACGTTGAATGGATGCTGTCAGGACGGCCTGCACCAGGTTCGAAAAGCTGTTGTGCGTTTGGTGCCAGAATGTTGAATTTTCCATCTGTGGTTGTGCAGGCTGATAGATACACACCTGCGTCGTCTTGTCAAATCATAAATGGTTTCTTTTGAATGGCTGTCTTGGACCTCCTTGTGAAAACGTGCTGTTTTTCAGTGGGAATCTTGTCTTCGTAGTGTTAATGTCAGTAATAAGGTCGTTGTCGTCACAGAGTTAACTGGAACGTAGGTGCATCTTATTTGTTTGACTGAGGCCGTCTGGTACTTACCCCAAATTAAACGGATTGGTCTTTTCGCCACTGTTTTCATTTGGAGGAAATCTATTTCTCAAACTGTCTGTCACAAACATCATTCTGATTCAGATCTTGGTTCAGTTTTGACCTACTTTGCTCGCTGCACTGTGCTGGCACACAGTTGTCCTGTGCAATTAGGGATTATTACGAAGATTTCTGGTGCGTTCTCATCAGGTTTTACCTCCAAGAGAAGTGGTTTAGATAATCTGATTGAACTTTTGACTTCTCTCTTGCCCTGTCAGACAGATCTCATCCATTTCTAATAAGACACAAGTTGTAATAAAGCAGAATTTTCCTTGAAGTCGGACTGAAGTTCTGCCGTCTTCACTGAAATCAACTATTTTGGCAACCGTGGCTTCTGTTTTGTGGCTATTTGTTGTTTAATAATGACGAATGAGGCAGATTGACAGAATGTTACGACACATCATTCTTTCTCTGTCCCTCTCCCTGACCCTTGAACACACACGCACACTCACTCTCTCTCTCTCTCTCTCTATCTCACACACCCACACACACACAAACACACACACAGAGTGCTATAAACATCTCATTTGTGACACAATCCTGTAAGCAGCGCGTGTCTGGAGCATGTGGGGCAAAGTATACCAGGATCAGGACTGGCTTGTGTTGTCATGCCAGCCAGTCAAAGAAAGCAGCTATTGTGTGTGTGTGTATGTGTGTGTGTGTGTGTGTGTACCCTACTTGCATGCCTGCACATACTGCACAGTATGTGTGTGTGTTCCCTGTACATTTGCACTCATGTCGTGGGCGAGTGTAGCACTTTTTCTCGCATGCACGCCGACGCGAGCATCTTCGTTTTTTGCGTGTGCTCGGACGTTGTGCGTTTTTATTCGAGTGGCCTCGCGCCTGCAAGGTAACTGGACCGGCTGTCTTCCTGTTACTGTGTGTGGCACTCGCCTCTGAGTACAGGCGGCGTACACTGGCGGGCTTTGTCTGTCCAGGGGGCTGACGTACGTCCGTGGAAGAAGCCCTCCACTTCGGGCCGCGGCCATGAAAGAGAGGCTCTGTTCTCGGAGCCTGCCAATCACTCTGCGGCTTGTCGAAGGGGAGGAGAGGATGTCCAGGGCTCCTTAAACTTCTTCAAGCATGCAAAAAATACAGATATGCGTTTTCTGCCCTGATCTGTCTTGTCTGATGACAAAGCAGGGCAGAGCAAATATGGAGGAACCTCACCTCTTTGGTTCAGAGGACAGCCTGGAAAATGGGATGAGGAGGGATTTGAAGCATCATGGGAGGCTAAGGATGCTTGGACATCATGAAACGACCTGTGTCGCTGACATAATGTCAATAGCATCCATCCATTCAAACACATATGCACGCAGGGTCAGAAAATAACCAGGCTGAGGGCAAAAAATATATATAAAATACTTCTATTACGACCGCCTGAACCTGGATCTAATGCAGCACTTTGGCTTCAGTCTCTCTCTTTCCCTCTCCCCACTGGGCATTGCATATCTACTTTCAAATGACATGCATGAAACCAGGCTATTGGCGCAGTCAGAGAGAGGAAGAGAGACGTTTCTTAATAAATTGCATTTGTAAATAACCGAACCTGAACCTGCCCGCAGCCTGAAGCTTTATGCAACAGACAGCCCAAACTCACCCCAAAACTTGACTCTTTGTCTGGAGCCGTCCATTTGGGATCACATAGCGGCGCTCTAAACTGGTGGTTCCCAACCTGGTGGGCGCAAACCCTGCAAGGGGCGGCAAGAAATTTTAGAAGAGTAATGGGAGTTTGTGATGGGGTGGATTAATCCACTGTACCGTTGCTCAAAAAAACCATTCGATGTAGATGGACTCATGCAACAGAAACTTGAAGAAAACATCCAGGCCACAGAGAAATCTCATCAGCTCAGAAAATAAATAAGAACTCTTGTCTGGTTGAGAACAAAGAGGGTCGAGCTGTGACTTAAGAGTAATCTGAAAAGCAAATTTAATTAATTTTTTAATGCATCAAACAAACAATTACTGGGTAAAATCACTCTAGAAAGCAGTAATTCCTTTAAAAGTGAGGCTAAAGGGGGCTAACAAAACATGCTCTTACCTTAGCAAACACACGCAAAGTCAACACCAGTGCAAACAGACACGCACGCACCCGTACACACACTTCTCCCTTCCCATAACTGTCACAGTGATGGGACACGCTGACAGCGCTCCATTTAGTCCACAGGACAACTCTGACAACAGCTCGAACGGCACGCTGGGAGTTGGTGAGACACACAGGCGATACGATAAGGGGTGAGGAATGCCTGCTGAGGAGAGTGGAGGTGTGAGGGGGGAGGGAGTTGGTAGGGGGGAGACAGAAGCTGAATTTGCGATGTCATGTGGCCGATTAGGCAGCTAGTCTATCTCGCCGGCGTCAGGGGGCCCCTGACGGCAGCATGCCGTCCCGCCAGCACATCGTATCCATCACCCTCCCTCCTTCCACACACACACACATTCTCTGTTCGTGTCAGGAAACATCATTCCCTGCTATGTCACATGCTCGGACCAGGAGCATGAAAAATGGCTGAAAACGGGGAGGAGAGGGAAAATAAGAGTGGAGGGGAAGCGGGCGAGGAGGAGGCGGCGGCCGGGAAGGTGAAATTGGAGGAAACTCTCGCCAGATTAGGTGCGGGTTAAGGGAATATTGATCTGTGTGCCGAGGACTGTTGATCTCTCTTAGCAGCACAAGACAAATGGCAGCAAACAGAAAATCGAGCGCTCGCCTTCTCTCCAAGGACAGCCTCTCTCTGCCGTTCTCTTCTTCTTTCCATTTTTCCCCCCCTCTCAGTCCCCCCATATTGGAGCACTCCTTATAACAACATCCAACTTCCCATAACGCGCGGATCTATAAATCAAAAGGTATTATATTTTGCAGCCAAAACATAGATAACCAAACTAATGACAGCATCTTAGCTTGTAGCTTAAGTTCTGCCTGTCTCCTCCAGGATCAGCACACAGAGCGAGTTACAGAACCAGACACACACCTAACCTAAATGGTAAGAGCTAGAAGTTTGTGTCAATGTTAGACGCCGCTGAGTGATTCTGAAAGTTGCTTCGATAATTAGTCTTTTTCTCCCATTTGGAGTGGACGAGGGGCTCCGTGGAGGCACTGTGTTTGATTAGGGCCACAGCCTTGGCCCAGCACCCAGCCAGGGTGTTTGATGATGGGTAGTGAACTCTGGGCGGGGGCTGAGGTTCATCCGTGCCGGCTCAACATCAAACAGCCGGGAGCAAAAGGACTCCAGCCCTGGGGGACCCCTCCAGCACTGCTGTCTGGATAGGTAGATGCAGTCCCAGTCGGATGAGGAGGAAGGGAGAGAGGGAGGGGTGAGGAGGGAGAGACAAGGTGAAATGAAAAAATCAAGAGAGGAAAAAGAGAAAGATAAGGAAGTAGAAAGAAGTTGCAGTTTGTAAAGTCTGGAAAGGAAAAGGAAATTCTCATGCAGCACAAAATAAAGCTGCAAAGGATCGTTTTGAGCCATTATTTCCATTGATTATGATAACATTGCACTCACATTTAATCTCAGAAGGCTGAAGGTCTTCTCGGTTCACAGCTCAGGCCGTGAGCTCAGGATGAGGTCCTGCCTGACTGCTGTGGGTCTTGGTTTGTGCGTTCATGACGTGTGTCATACCCAAGCAGCGTCGCAATGAGCTCTGATCACACATGCATCATAATCCTTACAAGAGAACCTTTTTTTTTTTTGGTTTAGGACATGCATAGCTTCTGTTGCTGCTTGCTCCGTCTGCTTTGGTCTGTTGTGGTCTATAGCAATTTGGGTCTAATCATCCTTGGGTCTAGTTAGGACCAGTTCAGACTATCTTTGACTGTCTTTGTGGATCAGTTCTTTTTTTTTTTTTTTTTAACTATATCTCTTCCTCTCTGCATCTGTCTCCATTGTCTCCCTCACTCTTTAAGGAGGGAGGTAGTTGCTTTATTTCCATTTTACTCTATTGACTTTTTATCAAGTCAGGCCATGCAGCTCCTTTCCTCTCTGCAGCTTCTCTCTCTCTCCTCCCCTTTCATGTCTCTCTGGCTCTGAGGTGGTGGTATTGGTGCTCGACGCTGCACCTCTGCCTGACTGTTCACCCTTCACCAGTCATGTTTCATTACAAGGCCTCAGTCTTCCACCTGTCTGCCTGTCTATCTTTCTGTCTATCTCTCTGTGCGCGCATGCTGTGTGATGTTACAAGGTTAACATGGACGGGGCGTGCTGAGGTGCAGGAGGCAGCCGAAGGGTTAAACTGTGCATCGGTCTGATTAGGGGTTCAGAGGGAAGCTTCGTGCGAGTGGAACTAATGTGGCAACACACACAACTCGAGCAAGAAAGCCTGTCTCTATTTGTACTGCATGGCCAAAAGTATGTGGACATGCTAAAAAAAACGTGATTGTTTGACATCTCAGTCTAAAAACATTGTCATTAATATGCTGCTATGACCTCTACTCCTCTACTCTTATAGGAAAACTACTTTTTTCTAACCTGGCTGCAGGGGTTTTATCCCCTGATGTTCAGGCCTGACTTGGTTGGAAAACCATTTCTTTATTGTTTTTCCAAAGGGGCACTGAAACTGGACAAATGGGAACAACCCTCCTCAAGCTGTTGCCTGAAAGTTAGGATACTATTTTTCTGATTTTTAACTAAGATGGCTCTCAAAACCATGAAAAACAGCCCCACACCAAAAGTTCAATTGCACACGGGCATGCTTGGCCATTTTGTGTATCACTTTCATGTAACTAATTGCAACTCGAATATTGTTAGATATTTTGGCGATCTGAGTGTAATGCACTTCATCAAAGCAAAAACAAACCAAAAAAAAAAAAAAATCAATACTGGCAAGGATGTGCTGCAGCTAATACAGTAGCCCACATAATAAGATGCACCAGGCAGAATGCTCCTCAATTAGTAGAGCAAAACTCTGGAGAATATTTACAGTAATCAATGTACAATTCTCAAGTCAACATTTTTTAATTAATTCTCTTCAGCAATTAACTCCCTCAATGAAAAAACACCCACAAAAAAGACCTCGCTTTGTGACATTAAACTTATTGCCGGAGCGGGCTGTCTCATTACCCCTCTTGGCTGAAACAAACGAGTGTGTGTTTTGGGAGTGTCCAAAACACACAGACGCACACACTTGTGGTGGAAAAAACAACCAGTCTCTTGGTGTATGTTCGCTCACTGTGGATGGATTTCTGAGATAAAATGGGTCAAGCTCACTATTTAGTTTTCGACTGCAGGGATTTAGTCGCCTACCTCTCCTCCCACCATCCATATGGGCTCATGCATATGCATGCTCTCTGGACAGGTACGCCAAAAATGAGGGTTTTTTTTTTTTTTTGTTATCCTAGATTCACGGTTTTGTGGCGAAGACTGGTCACTGTGACAAGCTGTCTTTTGACTCCTTTAACGGGGTCATGTGATAATGAATTCCACAGAGGCAGCGGGAGACGTGGCGTTCTGCGGGAAAATGCGCGCCGTTCTGTCGACGGCGGAACAAATGGAATAGTTCATATCAGTCAGAGGAAAACAATAATCCGGGGCTAGATTTGTCGTCGCCCGTAAATGATCGTGGCAATTACGCTCACATTGTGAGGCAAGCAAACAGAATTACAGTGAGATTTTCTCTGTGATTGGGGTGTCACCCCCCCCCTCCCCATTATTGTTGTGCTCCTGATTGATCCTCTCCCTCTCTCTCTCAATCACTCTCCTCTCCCTTTCACTGCCTGTCTTGTTTCATCTTTTCCTTTGTCTCATCCTGCCTCTCACTCTCTCCCTCCACCTCTGTTTTTGTCTCCGACTCGTTCTCCGGGCTAATGAATCGAAAGCTGGGGGGAATAGTCTGGCCCGGGGAGACCTCCAGCCTGTTCGGGCCTTATTTTCTGCTCCACAATGTCTTCACACCCTGGTCAGCCAGGGAAATACAGCTGTCCATCACTCTTCCCCAGCTCCCTGCTAACACTTTTACTACCTTTAAATTAGCCACTGTCACCGCCAACCATGCCTCAGTGTCATGCGTATCCAGATGTTGCAGAGTGCTTTTTTCCAAGGCTGCCGCTGTAAATCTTTCCTTTCCAGAGTGGGGAGGCAGGCGAGAATGGCCTGGAAGACGACCACAGCTCACCTCCTCCCATCTGTTGGCTCAGGCAGCATTTGCACGTAGGCTCATTCTTTATAGTGCGTAGCGCAGGAAGAGCACGTCAGTTACACAAACGAGTTGGTGGTTTCAGCTTCGCCAGCCGTGCAGAGGATGAATGAAACCAGTGGCTCAGCATTGAACACTGGGGGGTCGTGCTCAGTTGATGGAATATGACACCAGGAGTGAAGAGTTCTCCAGTTGTCTCGTAGAAGATGGCAATGCAAACCAGACTGACAATTCAACTGCCAAAAGTGTAATGCAACAGCAGATGTGGGAGAGGAACTGTCAGACGTCTGGTTTGTGAAGTCTTCTGTGTCTTGAGTTGATGGCATTAAACAGCAGCGCCCTCCTTAGTACTCTTTATTCTCACACAGTGCAACAGTTGCTGGTCGCCAGGCTGTTGTTACAAAACTGGCTATATCAGGCTGTTAAAAGATGTCGCCAAATTGGACTTGAGGCCCATGCCCATTGGAGTCGGTCAGGCGCACTTTGATGGTCCATCTCGGGTGCAACTCATTGCGACTTGCCGTGTTTAAACTGGTAATGGAGAACACTGCATGGTTTGACTCCGCGTGGCCAAAAGTGCCAATGGCCCCCACGAGCTGCCGGAGCAGCTTAACTGCTCTTTTGCAAAGATGCTCCAAGTCTACAACTCTGCAAATACCATTCTTCCAAAAGATATCTCCTCATTTGTTGTTTTGAACATGTCGGTGGAGATCATGTCAGTCCAGACTCTCCTGAAGGTGTTCAGTTTAGTTGATTTTCCAGCTCCTCGAGCCACTCGGTAACCCATTGTGTGCCGTGTGGCATTATAAGCAGTCGCTTATAAGCAGCGTTCATAGACTTTTTCAGTTTTTAATTTGTCACCCATCCGGTTCATCCTTTCAGTAAACACTGGTCTCTCTGATGAGTTAACATGACATGAGTTATCATCATTAACCCTCACCTCAAGTGGTTTGTCATTTCCAAAACTCAACCCTTAATTTAGTAAACGATCATATGGGTCAATTTGGAAGGAAAGCGAAAACAAGGTATGAGAGCCTTGAACATGTTGTCACATCTGAGCTGATTTCACACACTGGCTTCATCTTCACAGCTTTTCCTTCAGTCTGCTGTACTTAAACTGCTGAATTTTCTTTATCTGTGTTGCCTTATGTCTGAAAAAACGAGTTAAATAAACAATATATGGAGAGATTTTTAAGAAAAGGAAGCTTCATCTCATGTATTGCATGGATAACTCTGGATTTTGACCTGAGTGCTCTCCGGACAAAAATCCACCTACTTGTGTTCTTGGTTGGAGGCCAGTTCATAGGTTATCCTACGCCTCAGCACTATATTAGGAGCTGCAGCTTTGCTCTGTTTCATTGGGAGGTTTTTGGCAGTGAACACAATGTACCTCCACAATGGAAAGCTGTGAGGGTCAAAATACCACCACCACATGTTCCAGCCATGCCGCTGGGGCTGCTTTTCCAACTACAGTAGATCAGCTGGGCAGTGCCCACTTGTTGCTGCAGCGCTGTCGTATGATTTAGAGAGATGAAGCCATCAAAGCAACAATTCAATGTAGCTGTGAGCACCCAAAATGAGGTAAAACCCCAGAAGTTTGTAATTACTAAAGGGAGCATGTTGATTCTTCCGATTTTGTGCTCACATGCTTTCCAAACACTCATCCTAGAACACAGAAAAGATAAGTAAAATCAACTTCCGACTCATGTGTTAGCTATCATGGCTGTGGAATGGAAATTGCTTATGGCCAAAGCCATGTTCATCAGCTGACTGAACAAGAAATTTAAGACCCTAACCTCATTAAATGTCTGATTTTTAAAAAGAAACGGGCAATTTTAAACCTGGAATAACTTATACGTATGAAGAGAAGCTTGAAATACTGGAAACCACCGAGACCAAATGAACTGGTAACATCTGCATCTCTTTCCTCCCTCATCTTTCTTATCTCCTGTCCTTCTCCCTTCATCCTCAAAAATCTCATTCTCTTCCTCCTCATGTCTGTATTTCCCTCCTCTTTCCTCTGGAACTCCCTCCCTCCCCTGCGTCCATTCATCCAATTAACAACAGCCCTTCAGTTTTGTGTAATTTAGAACAGAGCACGGCGGTTGCGAATGTTATTAGAAGCAGTATCAATCAGTCCGGGGACAGTAAGGAGACATGCCTAATGCCCCGTCACGTAGCTCGGCTCCTGTATTTACGACCAGGGGCCTCTGCTGCACGGCTGGCATCACCCAGCCATCAAATAATAAAATAAATCAAAACATAAGAGTTTTGTCTATTTGCAATTTCCTTTCGGGTCTCCGAATATGAAACCAGATGTTTCCGGCATCCTAAAGAGGCTTTTCATCTACCCTTCTTTCCCTCTCTTTTTCTGCCCGTCTGTGTCTTCCTCTGTTTCTTGCTCTCGTTCCGTGTAGCCTCTCTGCCTCCCCTCCGCTTTCAAAATTAATGTAAGCCCAGAAAAAAAAAAAAGAAGGGAGGCTTATAAAAAGTGAAATGTCCTCTTTGCCCAAGGAAGTAGTCTGTTTTGCATTGATAGAGAGGCACAGGCAGCCCCTGGCCATCTGAGGCTGAGCCTGTTTTTCCTCTGCGATATCCTGCCGCCACATCTCTGCCTCTCGAGTGCGCCTCCAAGTAAAGCGGGCGGGTCAAAGCAATAGCGTTCACCCCCCCCCCC
>JBBMOE010000048.1:3374865-3413231 GCA_037975065.1 Chaetodon trifasciatus
CCCTCCCACCCCCCCCTTTCTCCAATCCTCTAATTGGAGGTGCTCAGGTTAAAGAATGTCCTGGTTATCGCAAAGCCGGCAGAGAAACACAATTCAGCACTATAATTCCGCTGATGAGTGACTTGCATTTTCAAATATTTAGCGTCGGTGTTTACACAAGCTGTGTCATTATCTCATTCATGCACATTCAAACGTTGACATGAGTTTATACAGGAGAATTAATTCCAAGTCAACCCGAATGGGATTTTTAATAGATTCTGGATATATGTAGGGGAATTCATAACCGTCTCTAAAGCACAGACATGGATACTGTGTTCGTGTTATTCTCTCGGTGCAGCAAGTGTGGTCCCAGTCATCTCCCTTGTATGAAGAGGTTGTCTGTTTCATGCCCCTGGCCTCTGTTCATTTTGACAAACCGTGCGTGCTTTCTGCCAGTCACTTCCAGGCAACCACAGCTACAATAAACACCAGCCATTTTCCCCCCCAGCTCGAGGCCCAGGTTTGATCCCGAGCAGAACCCCAGCCAGCTCACTTCCTCCTGCATGGGGCTTGAAAGCGGGGCCAAGCCCAAACAAACAGGAACTCCAGCGTACACTGCAGCTGCCCCGTGAGCCCTGCACCTGCATAGTGTTACACTGGACTTAACGGCTCCAGGTTCAGCCGGCTAAGGTTTATGTTTGGGAGCTTGCTGAAATTTGCCGTCAAGCAGCAAAGGTTCCACCGCTGATGAGTGCTCTAGCTGCGATCATTTGTCAGGAATCAATGCAGGGATTTTGTTGGTATTTTAAAGGGAAACCCGAACAGGTTTCAAAAGAAACAGTAGGCTCCTTAATAAAAGAAGCTGAGCATGATTCTTTTAATGTTTAGAGATGGTATCTTGAATACCACTGCAGGCCGAGGGGAAGAGAAAACTGCATGAGCAACCTTGAATTTGTATTATGAAAAAGTCTTTGATTAATACAGTCCTTAGTGCCTCATTTGCTGTGCAAATAGGTCCTGACATTTACGCTCCGCTCATGCAGGCCAAATAAAAAAATATCTCTTATGTTTACAGATATCAAAAGAAATATCCTAATTTTCAGGGCGCACAAAAATGTAAGCGCTGACAACTAACAGCATTTTACGCCTCGCGTTAAATACACGAGTCCAATTACGGTTGTCCTCGTTAACGTGACAGGATGTCAAACAAGCACTTCCTGTTAACTGCCTCTTATCTTAATTGGTCTGGTCTCAGAGGAGGGTCCGGCTCTGTGCCGACTATGGTCACAGAGTCTGCTTCTTGTCTGGCTCAAGGCAGCACAGCCTCACTTTGTCGCCATCGCAGTCTGTGCAAAAAGGCAAAACCACTTCTCAAATGTTTTTGAGACGTCTGACTGCATCCGAAGTGCTAGCTGCGCAACCACGAGGAGGTGTCTTAGGAGGGTTTTTTCAGGAAAACTCCCTGAAAGCAACGCTCCCTGATAGCATTCAACAATTGCGCTTTAAAAATTATAAAAATGTGGTTACAGTCGCTGAAGCCTTCCCTTCTCAGTCCCTTGCTTACTGTCAAGCAGACGTCCAAGCATCACCGCCTCTTTGGGGTTCTTGACTACGACCGAGAGCAGCACTCTTAATAAAGCCCAAATGCAATCTCCCTCTAACCCCAATGAGATGGCGAGGCTCCTCAGCTCTTCCATAATGCACTATTCATGCTTTTTATTAATCTCTTTTTCCTCCAGCCATTTTTCAAATCACTCCTTTTGTTTACTCATGAATATTTTTCTGCCTTGTTGACAGAGAGAGAAAGAGAGAGAGGAGAGAAAAGGGAGGCCAAAAGAGAGAGCCCATCAGCAGGGCATAGGAATGGCCTGGTGGCGCTTCATCCGTGGGTAATTTGTGGCAGGGAAGCCTTGTATTTCATCATAGGATAATCTAACCTTAGAGGTGTTTTACAGACTGCCTCCGAGCCCAAAATAGGTCACTTAAGCAGGCTTAGCAGGCGAGGCCAGCCTGATACGAAGGCCCTGCACCCCAGGGACACCCAGCCACGGTAATTGGTGGTTATGGCCCCGGGTTTTTATAGGCGATGAACAAAGTTGGCCGTCTAATGTCACATTTAGGACAACGGCCTACACCAGCAATAGCTTGGGCTCATTAACAAGCTCCTAATTACAGAGTGGAAAGACAGCTATGGAAGCTATATGGAAAGCCACTAATTTCTCATTTCTTATTCTTTCAGTGTTGTTCATTTCATCCTTTTTTTTTTCTCTTTTTTTGCAGATTCACAGCACCCCGCTCTGTGTGTTTGATAAAAAGGGGTAGTGATCATAATAGGCCGTCTATAAAAGGTACCCAGCATTAGGCTAATCTGTCACCCATTTCCATTTTTTCTCATTTTTTTCAGATCCAACGTGAGAGGGGAAGAGTGAGGTTGTGTGCGCAGGGGTGGGTGGGGGGGTTGGCGTAATGAAAAGGGCCTAAATGACAGTGGGTTGACAGTGGGATTGGCTGGTAAATGACTGCGGAGTGGCTCGCCTGCGGAGAGGGGATGGTGGAGGCTCCCAGTAGGCCTGATTAATTCCACTCTCGGCGGCTGCCAGGGGAGAGCCGGGGTTAGCGGCTGCTCGAAGAGGAGCCTATTACCAGTCCGCCGCTGAAACTGATATAATCAGCTACACAGCGACCCAGCCTTCCCCGAGACAAACTTTTCCAGGGCTCGCTCCCCATTCGTTCCACACTGGGACTTAAATACGACGGTGGGGCGAGATGCGGGGAGGGGGGGGTTGAGGTGAGGGAGGGCGTCGGGTTTGGATGTGGGGTACAAAGGATTTTCTTTTTGAGAGATGGTTAAGGGAGCTTTGTAAGAAATCCTCTCTGCTGTTCTGACTCCACTCTCCCTCACTCTGCCTGTACCTCTGCATCTCTTTATCCCCATCTCTCTCTCTCCCTTCGCCTTCCCTCTCTGGCTGATTTCCTGCAGCTTTGATAGCGACAGACCCTCCCGTGTGGCAGCAGCTTTAAGTCTGGTCAGATATGAATATGTCACAGCTCTTAATCCCAGACGCTTCTCTCGCAGCTTCACACCGAGGATGACGCATTTTTATCAGATTCGGGTTCTCCACTGAAGCACCCACTGACGCCCTCCTGAACCCCGCTCCCTCTGTTTTTGTTGGACTGACCTAGATTATGAATTGAGTAAGGGGATAGCATAACATTATCCTGGCGACATATGTTCATCTATGTTGCAGGTATGCCTCACACTGTAGCTGGAGTTACATCCTGCCTAATTACATGCCCAGTGAGGATTACAGGATTACCAATTTACCAATGCGAGAGGTGTGTTTGTGGCCTTTTCTGTCTCTGTTCTGACAGTATAGACTTTAAAGGGCAAGTTCACCCACATTTACCCCACTGTGAGGCCTGTGGAAGTGCTTTCTGCTGAAGAAATAGTCCCTATGAGAAGTGTTCGCTCTCAATCATTGATTATGTAGAACAGTGTTTGAATTAGAGTTTTCATGGGGTTTTTGATTGGTGGTGCATTTTGTAATGTCTTCTGAGCAATTAGAGGCTACTACGTTAAAGTTACATCCACAGCACTTCATAATGCGTGCTTATCTCATGAATGTCAGTGTGCCGGACTGCATGTTTTCATATAGTTTTTCATAGTTTCCCTGCTGTTTTGTTGCCACTTCTTGTCCAATTCACATTAATTTGTGGCTGAATTTAGTCCATAATTCATTTTTTTGTCCTGACAAAAGATATAACATTACTGACTCCTCATTAAGAGTCGTGCAACAGGTCAAGCAGCCAAATCAACTTCTGATCAAGAGATATTTAGGAGGCAGAGGATGCTGCTTTACCAATCAGGAGCTGCAGTGTGCAGATGCACACAGGGCGTTGAATAAGACTTTGCATGAGAACAGCGAGTAGTTCATTTATCGATTCGACATCGACAGTGTCAGCAAGTGTCTTGTGGCCAATTCAGGCCACCATAGATAAGTCCAACTGACACCAGCTCCACGCACAAGTACACAGAGGTGCACAAAAAAGCACTCGTAATACATTAAAACACACATCCTGCCACACGTCAGGATCACAATGGAGGGGATTTAGTCCTGTTTACATCTCCCACACCAACTTTTGTCGCTGTTTTCTCCCGTAGCTTCCCTTTAAACATAAAATTATCAATTTCTCTTAAAAGGGGCGAATGTACAAGCAGAATCCCACTCACCATCATCGTATAGGGGCACCGAAATCTCAAAAGCTGGACCAGCAGGACCTGCTGGCTGGATACCGCTGGAGGTATTGGTCATTTTAATTCGGTGAACCATCCTTTTAACCATGTGTCTCGTGGCCCACGGATGCGCTCCTACAGTCAAGGATGCAGCCGCTCTCGCACACACTCACACATGTCCACACAAACACGCAGCCCATTTTCATTTGTGTCCATTACACAGTCCTATTCATGTCCCAGATATGAGCCGGCCCTCTCCCTGCCTCAGTCTGAAAAATGTCAGCCCCCCCCTCCATATATCCCTCCCGTCCCTGCCTCCCTCCATGCTGATAAAGGTCCTGAATAATACATATTAAGCTGTACTGAGGGCCGTAACCGAACTGTTAAAATATTGATCTTTGCCAATCATAATAAAGAGAAATTACTGAAAGCGATCCATCACCATAAGCCAAGTGTCTGCTCCTACTCCAGGCTTAACTTGCTCAATTTCCCCCCTCTGTGTAGCGCCACATTATGGCTCAATAATAATAAAGATGATATCAGCACTGCAATTGCCGCTGTGTGCGCAGTGAAAGGTAGTGTGTTGTCATGCAAATTAAGCGACAACAAATCCATAACACGACTAAATATATTTGGAGGATTACGTCCCGTTCATCTGTGGCAAGAAATAAATACTTTCAATATTTGCCAGTGCTCGCTCATCTCTGCTCTCCAGATTCCAAATGGTGCATGACATTTGGGTTGTGAGGTGTGTGTGTGCGTGTGTGCGTTAGACGTGCACTCGTGGAAGGAGTGTTTGTGTGGAGAGAGTAAGTGTGTAATTCCACATATTGCATGAGGATTTTGTATTGTACATGCAGACACAAAACTGTGTGTTAACTTGTATGAGTGTGTGTGAAGAGGGATTTTTTTTGTCTGTGCATGATTCCAAATTGTGTATAATATTGCATTGTGTCTGTGTGTATGTATGTGTGCGTTTCCAAATAGTTGCATTAGGCTTTATGTCCTGCATGGGCACGTGTGTGTATTTACGTGTGTGGGTTTCCTGTGTGTTTGAAAAGCAGCAAACTGGAGGTTTCGCCTTAAAGCAGCTCTGATCAGATCAGCCGGTCCACCTCCAACCTGAACCGCTCTGTGACATTTGACATGATCACCTTTAATAGCACCTGAAGGTGATCATACAAGGCCGCCTGCCCACCTGAGCGAGACGTTCCCACACCTAATGAGTTTTTAAATATTAAAAGCAGCACACATCGTCGTCACTATTGTGAGCTCTTAATTTACCAAGCAATTAGGCGCAGGCCCTCATTTATCAGCATGTGTTCATTTGCTGAAAAGCTAGTCACTTTTTATTAATCGATGCCACAGAAACGGCGAGGTGAAATTAATGTGCGCCCAGCGGAGGTCACGCCAGCCGTGCTAGCTAGCTGCAGCTCAGTGAAATGGGAGATAAATAGGAAGTGTGCTTCGCCGGTTACACTGGAGATACGTTGAGGTGTCGGCGTGGCACGCTGGGGGGGGGGGGGGCGGGGGCCTCTGCGGCTGGAGACATGAGGAGCAGTGGAGAGGTGCTGCTTGGCTTTTCTGTGACCATCTGGGTTTTTTTTTTTTGGTTTCCATGCAGGAGCAAAATTAACCAAATGCCTTTAAAAGGAAAAACAATTATAGTTTTAACCTTGATGCTTCGGTGCTTTCCCTGCTTCATTTTTTTCCCCCTGTATCACGCTGCAAGGATCCTACTTGCTATTCATACAGAAAGGTGGGAATGAATCAAAAGTACATTCTTTGAGAGGAATCCCAATGTGCTTTCTCTATATGTTGGTATTGTTTTTATGGAGAGCCCTGTCTCCTGCTGGCAACACGCTCCAGCCTCCATGTTTATGTGTAATGGCTGCTGATATTTGCCTTCAACACGTATAATCACCACACACTCATAGTTCTTTTCCATAGGTTAATACACGGGTTAATAAAAGGACTTTGTAAAAGAAAAATGGAACCCACCCTCTTAATTTTCTCTGTCACTGTGATTTGCATCAGGTTTAATACAATCAAAGCCCGGCCGCTGGTAATGGATGGTGAGACACCTGTTCGGCTCATGTTTACAGCAGCATGCTAATGTTAGCTCTACCCTGGGATGGCAATCCACTGCGATGTGCACAGGTGTTGTTTGCCGCGCTGCCCCCACTGTTGTGCTGTCTGTTAGACCGGCCAGTGTGGGATTCCTTAATCTCGCCGCCGCCATGGGAGCGAGTAAACATACTGTATCCCTGCAAGATAATTCCACCGCCTGATGTAAAGCAAGCAGAGTTTCTGCTGCCAGACGGATCTTTTCCTGCATGGAGCCAGAAACTTTGCTACACCGCCTTCTAGCTACAATAGAGGTGTGGCAACACTGAATATATGTTGACGACATCCTTTATTATAAGTCAGACAAAAATATCTGCTCAACTTAATCTTTTTTTTTTTTCTTTTTCCAATTCATCCTTTAAAGGATTCTGGGATTCCTGACCAGGGGCACTTGCAGCGATACTTCTGCAGTTTCCAGGAGGTATGTGCAAAGATTAAGGAGTAGCTCAGCTGAAAACAGCTAAAAACCTGCTGACCAGCTTCTGAAGAGGCTAGGTGTAAGCATCCACACCTCCACCTCTGTTCCTGAAGAAGAATCTGTTATAATATCTGCTTTTGTTACATAATTAGATTAAACTGTATTGTCATAAAGCACTGAGACAACAAAATGCAGTTGAGCATCAAACCAGAAGTGCAGAAAGCAGGAAGGTGCAGCGTAATGAACATATGTACACAGACACAGAGTGAAATGAATACACTAAGATATATAAAGCATGTGCAGCTGTTGTAGTGGAAAGTTACAGGCACTGTAAGTGTAAATATACAAGACGGGTGAGTAATGCAAGGAGTAGACATATGAAGAATACACAGCTGGATATGAGTATGGTGTAGACATTATAATATGTATGTGTACATACACAGTATAGACAGTGCTGTAATATGTGTTGTGAGAGTGTGAGAGCCAGCAGTTAGCAAGGCAGATTATTAAGAGATAATTGTTACATAACATTTTGCTGAAAATCAGTTCAAATGTCACATTTGGATCATGGCCGGTGGTGCTGATAAAGAGCTCATATGACAAAGAGGTCTTTCAAACATAAAAGCCCACGGTGATGACTTTTAAATCGCTTTTGTCGGACCAAGAGTCCGAAATAAAGATATTCCTCCAGCTACTTCACAGTGATTGAAAAAAGCAGCAAATTCTCACATCCAGTGTGAGAACCTGGAACCAGCGACTGTGATCTTTGGTGCTTTTGCTTGGTGGCTTAAATGACGAATCAATGAAAAAAAAAAAAAAAGGTTAAAAAAATCTTTATCTCCTCTCATGAAAGTCCTTGCGACTGAAAGCTCCGCTGCTGTTTAACATAAAACGTGAAATAAATGTAATGTTCTCTCTGAGTTTTGAAGAAACAGCACTGTGGTAAACTTGTGTCACAGCACAGCTTAAAAAAAACACCTGAATAGATTTATAATTGCACGACGACCCCGGTTTTCAGGACTCGCTTCCCACCGTTTCCACCATCACTGCAGAACCCCACCCCCCCATCCCTGTGTGCCCCTGATCCACGACCCCCAGGGGTGTTTACAGCAGACTGTGATGGGGCTGTGCCAGGTTGGTGCTGCTCCAGCCTCTGCCCCAGCCCGTCCCAGGCCCGGGCCCGGCACTGCGCTAATATGCTCCCATTCCTCATCCAGACAGTCCGTAAAGCACTGGGGCAAAATATTCTGTCTCCCTGAGCAGCTCCTAATAAATTGTCCTTTCATCGAAGCGCAAGACAAATTTTGCCTTCTCTCCCTCTCCTCTCACCCCCCCCCCCACCTCCATCTCGCTACACTCTTTCTCACTTTCACTATGTTCACATGCTCTGGAGCTCCCTCTCTCTCTCCCAGCTCCTCTGCTCCCTGTGGTTTAGTGAAACTGGCACACTCACTCTACCTCTCAATAAACTACAGGGATGCCAGGGGCGCAGCTCAGCTGGTCAGAGCCTCTGCAAAAGGGTGATGGAGAGGAAGAGAGACGGAGGAGGCAGCTAGGGGATGGAGGGAGGATTTACAAGGTAGAGGAAAAAGATAAAAAGACATAAAGAGAGGGGGGTGTTATTGTGCCTCCGTCGCTCTCTTCCCTGTCTCTCTCCTCCACACGCTGCCACAACACGGTACTGCTTCCGCTTTGTAATTGCGCAATTAGTGCCACAGCCTGGTTTTCATATATCACAAATGGCTAGCTGCTGCTATTAAAGCAGCTCCAGCGCCGGGCTAGGGGGCATGGCTAGCCGAGGTGCATTAAGGGCAGCGTTTTGTAAAATGTGAGCCAATTTATCATGATCTGTTTTTCGCTCCCACCCACTGCTAAAACGCCCCTACTCCCTTGTCTTTGAGCCTGACCTTGTGCTGGGCTTGTGTGTATGTGTGTGTGTCAGCGTGCGGAGGTTCAATTTGCTCATTGTTACTTGCTTGCATAATTTCAGGCGGCTGGCTCGGCACAGAGCCTCACACTGAGCCACACACACGCCCGCAGTTACGCACACAAACATACCTTCGCGCGCACAAACACACACACACACACACCTCCGCAAAACACGCCGGCCACTGATTGCTTGCGCCGCCACTTTGCCTTCCTCTGTCTCTCATTCGACTACTCTCTTTTCGTTCTCTTTTCCTCTCCAAGCAAAATCCACTCATTTATATGCTGAGGCTAAACAGTATTCATTTGTAAGATGGCAAGCGGTATAACACTGGTAATTCCTCCTCACCAATTTCCAGCGCACTTTCCCCTTTAGCTGTCATAAGCAGTGCATTAAGTGAGTGAGGCAAATCCGCTCTCCATTCTGCACCATCTCTCCCTCTCTTTTTCCTCCTGCCTGCCGTTCTCCATCACCCACTCGTCACCCTCCCTTCTCCACGGTTGCATGTTGCTGCTGTGAAGATTTACAACGCACGCCTATTCACTCAGCCATCCCCTCTCTCTCCCTCCACTTCCCCTCTCTCTTTCTCTCATCCCTTTCATTTTGCGGGCGGTGGAAGTCGAAGATGACACCCTGAGCTCATCAGAACCCTGCCGGCTTTTCACCCTGGAGAGCCGCCTTGAGCGCCAGGCGCAGCACGCTGCACTCCAGATACCTGCCCCACCCCCTGCTGACTAGCCTGTAGCCCAGAGAGAGGCTGAGCCAGGGGGGATGAGGCTTGGGGTAGGGCTGGAGGAGGCTGGATGAAGGGATTTGAAGGTGGGGTTACATCTGGGGAAAGGAGCAGAACAGTGCAAGAGATGGAGGGGGCTGAGGAAGGGATTGGGAACGGAGGAAGGAGCTGAACGTGAGGTTGGGGTGATGTTGCAGTGGTGTTGAGGTTGAGTCTTGGGGTTTTGGTGGAATTGGAAGTGCACAAGATCGTGATTTATCTCACACTGCTGTGCATCTGGAAACGCAGAAAGAGACTGCAGCTAGTTATTGAGACTGCAAATGTTTCTGAAAAGCGGCGCAGCAGCTTGTGCTGAGGTGGACTGCAGGTCGGCTGGAATTAGCCTGCACCGAAGCAGGAAACACATTCTGGGATTTGTGTTGCGCTGGCATCAGTTGAAGTCGATTAGGGACAGAGAAAATGTGAGCAGAGGCAGGCCGCAGGGCGTGAGGCCTGGAGAGGGAGTCAAGGCCGGAGGTACAGTTGGAATGAAATGGCTGAAGGCAAAAAAAAAAGGTCTGATTCTTCTCTCTGCTTTCCCTCTGTCTGTCACTCTCACACTCTGTTTTCCCCTCACCACCACTCCTGGCTATTCTTCCTCCTCTGATATCCTCACCCTCGTCATCTGAGCTTGTCCTCAAGGCTCCCCTCCCCCACCGGATGAGGGAGGAAGGCAGAACTTGCTCGCCTCCCCTGAAGCGGGACTCCAGGAGAAATCCTACCCACCACGCCAGCTCTGGTTCCCGCCGTGAGCTCGTCCTCATCACCACGACCGTGACACCGGCCAATCACGGAGGCCAACACAGCCAGGCCAAACGAATAAACAAATGCTGTGTTTTCCCCGTGTTGACAGCCGCTCCGTCATTTCATCTAAACTCACCAAACCGTTTTCATGTCTCTGTTATTGTGGGTGAAAGAACACAATTGTGGTGTTGCTGACAGCATAATTATCAGGTGGTTAGTATTATTTGCAGATAACAGGTTTTAAAGTTGTCAGATGAGCACATTTCACCACGCTCGGCGCGTTTTTCACCGTGCATGGCAAAGACGAGCGCACACAGCCAGTATTACAAGCTCATTTCAGATTGATCAGATGCAAAATGGTGCAAACGCAGGCTTAAACACGTGCTGACCAGCACTCAGCCACTGAGCTACCATTTCTCCCACCTTGGCGTTAATGCGTTTGTCGCTACTTGTCAAACACCCACTTGTTTTGAATTTACCACAAGAGTCTTGGCACCGCTGCCTCGTAGCACCGGCAATACGGACAAGAGAGCAATCACTGTTTTGTTGTTTAGAGTGCCACACGAGTTGCTAACTTTTTGGAGGACTTGGCAAGGGTCCCTTTTTTTTCCCTCACCCCCCATTTTGATGATAAGTGGCCAACTACCAGCTCGGAACAAGGTCAACGCAGGCCAGCGGACTCACCCATTTTCCCCTCATGCAGGGGTGCAAATTGAGCAAATATAACATAGACGTGAGTTCAGCTGTTGTATCCATACATCTGCTGACAGATTCAAATTGATGTGATGGACCAACAGCTTCATTTACATGCAGGAAACATAAATGCAAATCATCCTTTTTGTGGCAATTCCTCTGTGTCGTCCCACAACAGGAGAAAGCTCACTCTGTGTGGTCTCTTCATGTGTGCCAGGAGAGACGATGAGATGGTAGCAGAGGGGTTATATGAATGGGTGTTTTGCTCTGCCAAATATGTTTTCTAAGCTAATAGTAATAATAATATAATTGCAATATTTTTGTTGATATTAAACATCTTAAAATTGGATCCCTCTCAGCGGGCTCCGAAAGCCTCTTGAGCATTGAGAGTATTTGGAGTTCTTGGAAAAATTGAACCCAAAATAATGAGATCTGTTAAATTAACTGGCATTTTAACGCAGGGTAACCCACCCATATCTATTTAGTGGGTTACATTGCTGCCCAGAAGCAAGTCCATCATATCAGAACAACACTGCGTGACCACAAGCGTGCAGACAGCTGAACGTTCCACCTGCATGTGATTTTTGAACATGCCATTCAAAACTACTTATGCTTTCCATAAGATTCGGACCCTGGCTGCAGAGGCCTTGCTGGCTGTCAGGTGTTTCAGCTCATCCTAAAGCTGCTGGATGAGGTCAGGGTTCTGTGCAGGCCCACGCCAAAGTGGAAACCATTTCTTTATGAACCTGACTTTGTCATGTTGAAGCAGAGGCATGCTGTTGTCTAAAATCCGGCATGTTGTACCATTAAGAAGTCCCTTAATTGGAACAAACCAGCCCCAGACAAAAAGGCGGCTCCATAGCGCACACAGCACTGACTTCTGAATATTTAGTAAAACACATTTATTAGCCTAATTGCACGTGCTTCTCCGTTGTCCTGCCTGAGTGAACCTATGTCGATGCCAGTGGCTCGGACCTGCTCGAGCCACCGCAATCATTATTCCACTCTCATTCATTTCCGCCAGGAGAGCAGAGGTCAACCTTCGGACCGGTCCCCCGCTAAACACAAGCCACTTCCATGCTGGGGCCCACTTTATCTGTGTGTGGATGAACAGTGGAAATTGTCGTCTTGTCTCTCTGCACCAGTTCCAGCCGTTTCCACGTTTGGACATCAGACTGAAGGGATTTTCAATTACTTTCAAGGCCCTGTTTGGTGACATTTGAGGACTCGGGTTCAGTTTGGTTTTGCAGTAATTGTAGCCTACCCTCACTGGTGTATAACGGGGTGGACAAAATAATGGAAACACCTGTCAGGATAACACAATGCAGTATATATATATATATATCCAGACGAATTTTCATAATGTTGTGTTTTGGCTATAGTGAATGGATAAGATGTTCCTGCATTGAAAGTCCCAGGAGTCATGAAGTTACCCATTGGATAAACCCCAAAATGCATGCTGATCAAACTTGAAATACTTTGTTTTAGTTTGGAAAAACGGTGCTTTTGTATCCAGATACACACACATACTGTCCCCGGTCTGATTTACAACCTCAAACCTTTCCCATACCTGCAAGGAAATGCAAGAAAACACCTCTGGAAGTGACACAGCAGATAATTGAAATTTATTCCCAATTATGCCACACAACAAACAACCCTCCCCTGGTGTTCTCTTTTTTCCTCCTACGGTTCCTCCACAGTGGATGAGCGGCTATCGCAGCGCTGCTTCCCTATGGGAGGACTTGTCCTCCGCACTGAGGTGTAATAGCTGAGAGAGTTAATGTAGCTTAAACAGCCAAACTAATTGTCCCTGTCTCTGTCATATTTGTCTAGTCGAACACTCCTAAATACCACAGCGATTAATTACCTCGCAGCCAGGTATGTGGAGATGGCATCTATTCTCATTCTCAGCTCTATGTGTGTGTACTCTATACAGTACGTGTGTGTGTGCACACATCAAGCCAAGTGTGGTCAGGGGAGTATTTGTCCCTCTTTACCACAAGTATTAATGTGATGGCTTGTTTTTACATCAGGAGGATTGTTTGATGTCGCCAAGCGGTGAAGCGTCCCTCTTCTTAAGTCTTATCCCAAGTAAAGCTGAAATAGGCAGAGAGCGTAAGTCATGATGTCACTTCCTGGCTAGTTTCTGTAACTCCTGGGTTTTTACCCCATATTCTGGGGCTTATCGACATCCACTACATCACGTATTATAGAAATTGAAACAGCATTGTTGACAACAGCATGACAATGGTGTTTGTCCTGTTTTTGTTCCACCAATGGCGCTGATTGGCTAATTGTGTGTCCGTGGCAGCGCTCGTTGGATTGTCTGCTTTTTCCCATTAGAAACCTCTTTCATATTATGATACCACATGAATCAGCTCAGTGGACTGACTCAAAGCTCAGGCCAGTTTCAGACCTCACTTCTATGACACGCAAGATGAGGGTCAAGTGACTGATGGTGGCGCTAGTGCTGGAGAATGAGGCCACCCTGTGCTCTCCGACGACCTCAGCATTACCTCAGGCCGAGCGCTGAAGGCAACGGCTACAGTACTTGCTTCACAATTAGCTGCTTGGCTCCTAGGCGACAAGTAACATCCAATTGTATTCATACACTTTGTTGCGGCTCCCGCCACCACTTCAACCTCCTGCTTAGGTGATAAACGTTTGGTGTTTCTGGATTAAGTATGGGTTAACGTTCACCTACAGGATGTGTTTGACAGGGCACTTCAGTCGACCCACAGAATCCTTGTCGCTTTTTTCTACCATTTCAATTGAACGGTCAGTTTCTGGATTTGTTTCTTGATTCACAGTTTGACAGCGTGCAGTGGAAGTGGAATATATTAATAGATATCGAAGGGATCCTCGTATTTGCTAATCGAATGAACAGAGCTTATGTTTGCATGAATATTGGTGTGCGGTGCAATGTCACATTTTAATCCAGTGAAACCTTCATTTAGGAGTGAAACAGTTCTGTGAGCACGTTGAGTTTACATCACATGTACATCCTGTTGTCATCACCTGAGCTGTGCCTTCCGATACTTGTGGTTGATTGGTTTGTATGCGGGCGTGCATCTGACGCGGGTGTGTTGTCAATTCAATTCCCCTCTTTTTCTCTCATCTTCCTGGAACATAATTGAAAAGTGTTGAAGTCCAGGGGAGGGTTCAGACCTGTAATTTTGTTTTTTGATGTGAGAGGACCCTAAATGTGGCATTTCAAGCACAGTGGTGTTGCCTGCTTGTTCTCTGATTGCCTTTTCACATATTTAAGAACCTGAGTGAGCATGAGTACTGAAAAGCAGCCTGTTTGCACATGGAAGCAATCCTTCAAGAGTCTTCCAGGAAGAAAGTAGCATCATCCTCCATGGAGGGAACCCTGGGAAATTTGGTTGAAGCCCTTTCCAAACCTTTCTCCAGTCACCTCTCTTGAATGCTGTCTTGTCGAGATAGGAAGCGGATGGTTTTTACAACGGATGATGATGGATGGGATGGGGTGTTTTTTTTGTGTTCTTTTTCATTTACACTGCTGTCATTGCTGCTTCTTCACTTTGTGTCAGAATTAATGGAAAAGAATTGTATCACATCTGCACAGCTGACTGCGGAGGATTCCTTTGCCGACATGCATGCGAGTGTGTTTGTTTGCGAGCAGCTCGTGTTTCTGCACACAGGTGTGCAGCGATCATGCCTACGTGTTGGGGCTTGTTTGCCAAGATCAGAGGCAGGCGCCCCGGGTGTGTGAAGTGTTCCCATCATGCATCGCTCCATGCCTGGGCAGCCCACGCCCACTCATCATCCCCACATTAGCGCTCATCTCTCTCCTGCTATCTCTCTCATGCACACACACTCTCTTTTCTTCTTTCTCATTCTGTCTGTGTTTCTCTCTCCCTCTCTGTGATCTCTCTGTTTATGTCTGACCTTTTTGCCGTTCTGCACAGGCTAATGATGGTACAGGGATAGCAGGTGTGCTGCATTAGCCGACTTCTGCCGTGGCGGAACAAATTAGAGGTCCACCAACACCGAAGGCCAACCTTTCACCGCCGATGCTCCTGTTAGTTGCAGACACACCCACAGATGCCCACAAGCTCTCACACAACAAGGGCAGATATGCAAACATACAGTACCAGCTATACGCACACACACACAACTGTCAGATGTGTGCAATTTGAGCAAAATGACACAACCCAGCCACATAATCTTCTCACCTGGAAAAATGGGAAAAGGAGGACAGGGGAGAACAGGGAGGCGAGATATATAATCATGCTTTGTTTGAACAGCTAGCCCAGGTTTACAAATACTATACTCTGCTGATTTTGCATAACCAGACGACTCTGTTGCTTTGACTTTTTTCTTCTTTTTTTTTTTTTCTCCCGCAGGGTTGTGCTGTGTGTTGAATTTGAAGACAGAAAGAGGGTGAAAGACTGAAAGATAGATACAAAGGGAGAGATTACTGCCTCTCACGTGCACACACAAACACACACCTTGCATCATAATACACAAAACGCCGCCTTATCTGCCATCCAGCTAGCCGCTCCACTCTGACTTTGTAGAGTCAAATCCAAGCAGGCATTCCTTGGAAAAAAAAAAAAAAATCAAAGGGGAATATCAGCTTGATTTGGACCCCTGCTGCTGGCGAGGATTTGTGTGTGAGCGACTTTGTAGGTTTGCATGAATGCAGATACATGTGTTTGTTGTTGGAGGACAGTGGGCAAACAGAGGAAGGTGGCATTCTGTGTTGATTTGTGTGTAATCAGTGAAGATGGAACACCTCAAGCCGGGCATATCTGATCTTAACTGCGGTAATATTGAAGCCGCATCAAATAGTTGTCTTGAGTTTGTATTAAATGAAGACATTCAGCTCAGAATTCTAGGTAAGTATCTCTGTGCATAATGCTAAACATAAAAGGAAATGATAAGCCTATTTTGTACTCCCCGTAATAATTCTAAAAACAAATAGCACATTTTGAAAAGTTTTTCTACAGAACGTCATCTGTTGTAGTACCAGATGTGAGAGAAGACTTCAGCCAATACAGCTGAGTCTGCATATCTTTTAAATAGTGGTGGATCAGGCAGAAGTATTGATATGCAAAGAGGCGACTAAGAGGGTATCATGCATTTATGGCTAACTATAGAAGTGGAAATCTGCCTTGATTCATCACCAGATTTATAAAACAAAACCCTGTGAATGCCAAAGGATTTCTGCCTGTGTTGTCTGGCCCCTGTTACTCATTTTTTCCCCCACTGAGACAACAAAATCTGCCTTGAACACACAGTACAAGTAAGGAAATTCCTGCAGGTGTTAAAAGCTACGCCCCATGACAAGTTTCGCATCAAACCGCGTATGTTTACGGATTACTCGTAATGGCCGAGGGAAGGCCACCAGGCCAGAAATTGTACAATCAAGTGAGATGTTAACATCAATTGTAGCCTTCACATACGAGCTGCCCTGAGAGATGGGTAAAAAATAAAAAAAAAGGGACAAGGAAAATTAAACACACCCTTGATGGGAGGGAAATTGCCCCCCACTTGCGGTGTCGCAGCCGTTTCACCTCAGCAAATGAGCACCTTTAGCTGAGGGGGGAAAAAAGAGAGAACTGGAAATCTTTTTCCTTATTTCCGTCTCTGTCAGCCTTGGCCAAAGTGCTATTCTGTTGTCTGCCATCGGGCTTGCTCTATTACTGTCATTACGGCCCCGGTGGTTAATGTGTTTGTCTATGTACACAAGTCAGAGGCGGCCCGCAGGTTGAATGACACCCAATCTGCATGCAGCAGGATTGCCTCTGGTTGAAATGGGAACCTGCCTTCGTCCTCTTAATCAGACATCTTTGATTGATCCGCCCCTCTGCTGCCTCACACACACTTTTGCTGACTGACACGCGACGAAACACCCCTTCGACCTCGCCCTCCTCCCGTAACAGCTATAAAGATGTGCTCAGTTGTCAAGCCAAGAGCCGAGGACGACTGAAAGCTTGACAGGTCGACTCTCGGCCATAATGGGCAAACACCCATCGTGGGCTGATGCGCTTGCCTCTATTTCGAGCACTGCCGTGACCCGCACGAACTTGCAGGCTTGGTGATGAAAGGCAAACAGCAAAGACAGGCTGGAGAGAGTCTTTCACTGCTCTTCTACTTCTTGCCGCTTCAATCTAAGGTTCAAGTGGGACGTCGAAGAACAGAGGGGGTACGCCTCCGGAGAGTCTTCGCAATGAAAGAGTGCAAGAATCGTCCGCCCAAGGCTTCTTCCTCTTCCTTGGCGAGTTGATTCCAAGCAGACGTAACACACTGCCCACACTGTGAGAGGAATAGTGTGTTTTTCTGAGGGAATCCAGTCCCCTAGGACTCCAGGGTTTTCCAGGCAGACAAGTGGGCTTTCCACAGATTTGTGTGTGTGCTCAGACGTTGGGGATATTTTTCATCCACACAGGCCTCAGGAAGCGGTGGTCTGGCCAGGGATCAGCAGTGTGCCTTAGGAGACACCTCTATGGGAGCAGTGTTTGGCCACTGGAACGAGTCTGAGACACACACTTTGTTTCAGTTACCACTTCACGTCCCTACACATTCAAACGCACACGTAAATACACTAATGGACATGTGCACACACACAGATTTACCTCCAGACCGCCATCCAAACACACACGTACACACATGCAGCCCGACCGCAAACCATATATCACCTTACAGCGCCTCAAATCTACTCTGAATCCCTCCAGAGGACAGAGAAATATCTGATCTGGGCAGAGGTTAGCATGTGGGCCTCTATGGTGGAGGGTCTCAATGTTACCAGTCGGAAGGAGAGATTCCCCCCCGTAACATAACTAAACAAACACCTAATTGCAGCTAAAATAAACATTTGACAAGTCTCCTTCCCAGCAGTGAGAGGATATATGCTGCCATAAATGCTGAAGATGCAAATTGAATTTGTGGTTCTGAAAGCTCTCACAGCTTAACTCTAGCCACTTTTAAACATTATAATAATTAATAATGATTTTGGACAACAGCCAATCGCCGGTCGCTTTACTCGAGGGGAAAGAATGTGTTGCACGCCTGCATTTCAGTCCAGCGGGGCCAACAGATGCTCCAACAAATCAGTTCCATCCTTACTTTGGCAAGAAGCATGCGAGGTGCCAAGATTGCCAAGTGAAAACACAAAGAATCCAGGAAAATATAGGTGAAGTCGAGGTTCTCTGGGTGTGTTCAAATGCAGTGAGGCTCGCAGCGGCACCATTCCCTTCACTGAAGCTGAAGAGAGCTAATTTGTTTTGTCACAGGGCTAAATATCTTTATTTTTGATCCTTTCAGTTGCCAAAAATATTTCACGTTTCCACCAGAACTGTAAACATCACGTGACGCCGCAGTATGTCCTTTTCACTTAGCGAAAAGGTGAAGAATCCTCTAGTTTCAGTTTTTTTCATGTGGCGGCAAAAAAAGCCCTCAATTTTGACAAATGGTCCGGGGAAAAACATCAAATTCTGCGTCAGTATGTTTCTTCCTCCTCATCGTACTCATCGACCGCTGCTGTAGCAGTACAGTAAACACAGTTCATTCAAAAACACGGCCCTATCTACATTAAGGCGCATGTGGCAAGATTAAAGTAATTACGGTGAAAACGTCACAATATCACAATTCAGCTGACAGTTACATATTAACAGCACATGCTGCGGGGGGGGGGGGGGGGTAAAGCCGTTCACTTTTAAAATTAAACTGCTGTTTGATTGCTTTTCTCCTACTTCCACCGCCCCAACAGGCAAACACTATTCCACACAGAGCACCTAATATTGATATCACACAATTGATATTAATGAAAACATATGGAATGCAGCTGCAGCAGCACATTCATCCACGGCAAATGTACATGAGGCGTTCTCTGCGAAATGAACCAAAGCCGAGCCAGCGCTTTGAAATTAAATGCTATGATTTGTTTGCGGCGCAATGCATTACACCTGATTGTGTGTTTGCTCATGTGTGTTGAAGGCGCGGCTAATGAGGCATTACTGGCGAGGGAAACCCAATCGATGGCGCGCTGTCGCCGGACAATGCTGATCAATTGTATTGTATTGACTGCATTTCCCCCTCATTAGCTTCTATGAGGGGTGTGTGTGTCGCGGGGGAGGTGGTGTGTGTTTTGGGTAAACACACTCAGGTGGCGGTGCAGGCCTGTGCCATGTCTCTGCTGTGCTATGTAGGCTGGTAGCAGGCATGGGGGCACTGATTACTCTTATTAACACGGAGGGTGTCAGGCACCGGTCCAAATGGCACCGCGGCGACTGTTAGCACACACACACACGCACACACACACGCTCGCAGAGCCCGTTCGAGTCAAGAGCCTGAGCCAAGAGTCCCAGCTGAACCCTGCCGTTAGGCCCTATGTGTTGCCATGAGCTCAGGAGGAGATCTTTGTAGTGAGCTGTCAGAGTTTTAACGAGTAATATGTTGCCTCGTCGCTCTCTGAAGCTGTTGTCTGCGATGCTATTCCAAAAATAAGCAGAAAAAAACTGCTTTTTTGCCAAGTCCTATGAGGAATATTTCAATTGGAGACGCTGGAAAGACGATTTCTCATTTTTATACTCATGGTTAGGGCTAGTCTTCTTTCCTCCTCCCCCCATCTCCCTTCATCCCCACCCGCAGCTGACCATTGAAAAACCAACCCATGAAGCCATTTAGAGGCTTTTTGGTCCACAGCCAAGTTTCACAAAATGCTTTCAACTCTGTGAATTCACAATGTACCACTCAGCCTGGCAGATACGGAGCCAGGGTTCATGCATTCATACTGTTCATTGTGTTGATTTCTCTATTATTTCATCCAGAGGGTTGAAGAGTGCATCGCTCCATCCCTCCTGATATTTAGTCGAACTTTTCCGGTATAATTTAAACAGCTACACCCTGGAACAGAAAATTCTTTTGTTTCATCGGGTTTTAGGAGGTGATGTGTTACACGCTGTCATTTTGTTGTCAGTCCTCCAGCACAGCAACATGGCCCTCCTCTCCATTTTCACTCCCCGAACGATCTTTCATTAACTTCGTCCACAGCTCTGTCCTCCTAAAACACTCAGCTCGCGGATCACTTTTTGTGTCTTGCGTTGTTCCTTTTTTTGGGACACACAAGGCTCACGTCTTTGTGAATTCACTGTCATTATGTTTTGCCTGGCACATGCAAAATTATAATCTTTGCAGCAAAGCAACAATGTAGATTGACATCAGAAAATATTTCATTTCAGATTGTGGTGTTGAATTCATGCATCGACGGGAAGAACGGGAACACCGGCCGTTACACAATCACTCCAAGGTAATAACCCCCGTTACTGTACATGATGCTTAAATTCCTTCTTTTTATTTCTCTAAATCCATGTCACTGCTGTCAAGTTAGCTTTGCCATCAGCTTGTTGACACTTTCACATCACTCATCACACACATCCATCAAATTTGGGTTTAATTTCCTTGAACAGAGGACTTTGGCTTTCATGTTTGTTTGCTTCTTCGTGCACTGCTGTGGCACATGGCACATGACTTTCACTGCCTCCAGACCAGTTTCTACGCCCAAAAACAGGCAGACTCGACTGCAGCTTCAAGACAGTTTTGGGTTAAAATGCTGAAACTTGTGCTTAAGGATAAGCAATGGATCAATTCAACGATCTTGCTGTACATTTGAGCACTTGAATCACTTTGCCAGCGGATTTTAATCTGTTTCATATCAGTGTCTGCAGTTTAACTGCAGGGTGAAGTGAGTTTAATGAACCTCTCATTCAGTACCACTGGACAACCTGTAAGAATAGTGCAAAAAGAAAAAGAAAGAAGCTTCCCACCACCCAACATAGTTTATTACCTCCACTTACAAAATAACCTACAGCAGGTGCTGCAAGTTCTGGGAGATTGATTGTTTTTGAAAGGCACTCTGGGAAATGTAGGAAATCACTAACTCTAGGAGGCTGAGAGAAAGAGTAGGAACACCAAAATTACGCTTCATCACAAAAGAACTCGCGCTCAGAGGGGAACCGCGGAAAATTATGGTTGCACTCCGCTTTAAGAGAGAAACTGTGAAGTTTGGCTGCACTGGGAAGCTCCCAGCAGGAAGTGTGTTTAACTGAGTGTGAAGTAGGCCGTTGCTTGAAATCAAGCATGCATTACTCAGCAAAGCTTACTCGGATAAATACACGTCGGAGGAAAAAACGAATGTATAAGATGCGATGTTCGTCACTGTCTCCTCCATGTTGGTTCCACAGTGCCTCTATCAGGAGAGCCCAGCTCCCCGGCTGTAAGATGATTGGCTTCCACAGAACTTATTAAACATAATTGCAAACTAATTAGTACAGCGATGGCTTGGCACCTCCGTCTAGTGCCAGACACTCAATGTGGGTTTACAACATGCATTTAAATTTTACACTAATTACCAATCCCTGATTAATTCATGACTGGGGTGTGCTTTATAATAGTTATTAATAGGGCTGTATAGATTAGATTAAGAATTAATTTCCAAATAAAAACCTGGCATTACATGCATGGGGAAAGCCATGTGTTGCAGAGCGACCTGTGCACGCTGATGTATGTGTTGTGTCACAATGCATTGGCAAAGCACTTTGATTTAACAATCGGGTTTGCGTTTGTGGGACTGCAATTTGTATGAAATCACTTGATCTAATGAGGATTTGCTTCAAACTACTCGTCTAATGAGCGCTCGTGTTGAGTCTACTGTTGAAACAACCTCCTGCACCCACAAAGCATTACTAATAAAGCAAAGATTTGAAATCCAATTTTCAATCTCACAGCCCTACCTGCAGTGGACCACCTAATTATATCAAGGGCTAGTTCAAAACAGACCGCGGACAACATTTGGCTCGGCCATCACGCCATCCTCTGCCCTGGCTGGTGGTCGTTAGTGTCAAAACTAAAAAGCGCTACTGCACGGTGACCTGCGAGGTTCTGCATCTCGCTCTCGAGGGATTAATCCTGGCCCACACTCCTTGTCCTTTTCTCCAACAACTAATGGTCACAGCATGGACCTCACAATGCTTCCCTAATTTCCACTAATTGAATGGTCGTTAGCAGCGACTGGCCTTGGCACTAGAGCACGTGTGGGGGTGTGTGTGTGTGTGTGTGTGTGTACAGATATGCATGTATGCGTGTTCATCTAACTGCGCGCTTGCCTCCACATGCACGTGTATCAGAGTGTATTTGCTCCGCATCAAATGGCCTGGCACCGTTCGGAGGGCGTGCAGGGCACCGGTGGCACAGGGAGATCATTAATTCGCCCTGCCTCTCTGCACGGCTTATTTTGATGTTTTTGTAATGAGCGCCTGCTAGGGAGGGTAAACAGTGAGAGTCGTCGCGGCCCCTTTGATGTCAAATGATGTGAGAGGCAACGAGGGTGGAAAAGACGTGGAGGAGCAGGTCTGAGCAAGGAGTGGATGCTGAGAGGCCTGCGAGGAGCGGCGAAGATGAGGAGAAATCGCTCCTAGGTCGAGTGGCTGCTGGTGATTTCCTGTCACACACACACAGGAAGGTGTGAAGAAACTAAGTTGGGCGTGTGTGCGCGTGTGGTTGTCATGGCTTAGGAGCATACGTGCGTGTCTGTGCGAGCGCTGGCTTCATGCCTGTTCAAACTAAAGGAGCCCCGAGATATGCAAAATCTCTCGGATTGAACCAGGATTAAATGTTGCTTTTTAATTGTAATATTGAGTCATCAGTGGGTGGAGTTTGAGTTTGAGTTTACATACACATAAAATTGTACCCCTGACACTTGTTCTAACCCTAAAAATGGCCTGACCAGGTCATAGATGAGCATAATCCTCACACACTGTAACATCTGCTCCGGTCACATTGTGGCTGTGCTGCTGTGTTCAGTAACATACATTGAAATTCAGTGACAGGTTAACAATATTCATCATGAGTATGTGTGAAGGTGCATTGTGGTCTGTGCAGATGTTGAACCTTTCCTACCTCATCAAATAAATTTGTCATTCCACGCACGCTGGCACAATAAATTCAAAGTTCCAGGTAGAATTGCAGCACGCACTTCCAAACTCTCCAAGTAAACAGCTTCGGGGTGAGCAATAATGATTACTTAGAGTGGGAGATTGACAATTTTCTGGAGTTAAATTTGCTTCATCCCTTTCTGCCGCACACTTGCATCGACGTCTCCATAGAGTTTAATTTTAGGTCGGGAAATATCAGTGGATAAAGTGGACTGTTGATGCCGGGGTGACTCGGATCTCCTTTCAGTCACTCGTCTCCCGCCAATCAGCCCTTTCCTCTGCCATTTTGCTTTGGATTCCTCCCTTTGTCAATCTTTCTAGTGTTTCCACTCAGTCCACTTGTGTCTTTTCTTCACCACCTCCCTCCTCGTCCTTACCGTGCCGCCACCGACCACAATTAGACCCCTCCTCCGCTGTTTACCGCTGTGGCGTGCTGAGGCTGCAGCCGAGGGTGACATCTTGACAGTTTCCTGTTATACCGCAAACAAAAGGGCCTTTTTGAATGATGAGCTGTTATTATGTAAATGGCCTCTGACTGATACTGTCTCGGCACGGCAGAGTCCCGAAGTCCAGTCGACGGCGGAGGCTGCTGCCGTGATAGTGATCATTTTCATGATTGCGGGGACCTCAGAGAGAGGCGAGGAGGGGAGAAGTGACCGGGGGTTACATTGGATGAGTAGGTCTGTTTACTGCACAGTGACTGACCCCCATATGGAAAACACAGCTCAGTGTCCTTCCCTCGTTGTTAATGGATTGACTTTGAGCCGTGTGTTTCCGACAACACTTGCGCTCAAGTTTAAGAAGTTGCTGGTAATTTGTTTCATGGGAATCACATGCAAAAATAGGCATTATAGACCCTGGATTTGTCCCAAATCTTCCAGGCATTATCGCTTGCATTAAACCACTTTGCATTCGACACGTCACGTTTGAAGGGAGACTCGCATGAATTTCAGTTTACTCATCGTGGTCAGTCTGTGAAAATTGCTGGATAAAATCTTCTGTGCCCCTGGAGGAGCTTTTTGAAGTCTGGAAAGAAAGTTCATTGAAGCTTTTTTTACACAGAGATCCCCCAATACTGCCAAAAAGAAGACCTCTATTATGCCGGCTCAGCTTATTTACACTGAACCACAAAACGTTCTGAAGCAAGGGAGGCGTGACGTGTAACACAACAGCATCAGCTTCGAGTGTGACCTATAACATGTCTCCGTCTTATGATGGTTGAACTCGGAGGGGAAGGACTTTGAGTTAGCTGCTAACTGCTGCTAGCATGCCAGCTCACCCTCACCGACGTCAGTTTGGCTCTGTTACTACCTCTGCTGCCCCTCCATGTTCGTATGTTTTATGCAGGATGCTGAGGTGCAATATAGGAAATGTGGGATCCAGTGCTTTTGCGTCTGAACTCTTACTAAATGCCCTCTGAAACTCTGACCATTCTTTCCTTTTAAATCTGTCCTTTGTGGGTGCCCCAACGTTATGGAAGTCTAATACTAAATAGCCTGCAGTCACTCTTCAAATGAATGTGAAATAAAACTGCAATAAGCCAGACAATGTGTGGACGTTCTTCGCTTTTATTCGAGTTGTGCTGCCCTCTGATGCACCCGTCAAACATTCAGATGTTACTTTCAGTATTTTAACATGTCTGCTTGTGACTTGTTGTCATATGTCTGCACATGAGCTCCTTCTCAGACTCTTTTCTGGGAAGCATTTTGTGGAGCTTGAAATCATACGCAAACAGTAATTTACAACAAGAAGAAGCCCAGAGGGGGAAAAAAGCACTAATTTACCTTTGCTATCCTCTTAATCATCTTGCTACCAGTCAGATTTAACTCCCAATTCCCAGGTTGGCAACCACTACTCTAACTTTTGTTTTTGGATTGCAGCAAAATTTGCAGTTCAGCAGCCGTTCAGTAAAAAGTGCAACTTCTCTAAGTAGCACAATGCCTGTCTGTTTCATGAGTCTAGAATGAGATACTTCAGTAAGACATGATAATGTTGTTGCTGCATTCCTGTGGGCTAAGAACTGTTTTTAATTGATTTTCTGCAAATAAAACCTAGGAGGCCCTACAGCGAAGGCCCAACGCGCAAGAATGTGCGTGCATCAAAGTACAATTCTGTGCATCTTCATTGCTGTGTGTGTTTGTGTGCGTGAGCTCGTTTCAGAGTGAGTTGTGTTTGTGTGCACGCCTTTCAAAAGTGTGTGTGTGTGTGTAGGCCTGTGTGGTTGCAGTGACTCACTCTCCCTGACCTCTGCGCTGCCCACACACACAAACATAGAGAGAAGCCCGGCACTAGCTTTGTGCTTTCTCATCAGCCGACCTCTGACCCCTGCCAGCAGCCTCTCCGACGCAGAGCTGAGCCGTATTAACCTGCACCTCTTCTGTTTCCAAGCACAATCATCCGTCCGCATAACAACTATGGCTGCCGTTTCATTGCACCACCGCTCTCCGCCATCACGCAGGGCAGATGTGTAATAATACATGCATGCTCACACCGCAAATAGGCGCCACGCCGCTGCACGGCACACCTTCGCAGGGAGATCAGAGAAGACGAGAGGGGGGCGGTGATGGATATGAGGAAGAGGGGGCTCGTGAATGGAGAAGGGAGGGAGAGTGTGTGAGAAAAGAGGTGGTGTTGTAGACTAGGTGTGTTCATATCCTTCACTTCATTGGGTTTCATTATTCCCCAGCATGGGTGTTGTGAGCATGTCCATGTATGATTCATCCAGAAGCACCGCAGCATGGCTCAGGGAAATTACCACGCATGCCCCACACATCCACACACACACATTGTCCAAAATCTAGACTGACCAGATGAGTCCAGGTGATGACTTCATATTGAATTTTGCCCATTAATGTGTGCGTAGCCATGACCGAATCCGCGCACTCGACTCCTAGTTAACGAGATGTTTTCATGTTATAATGGCATTTCTGTTCCAACTGATTTAATTCTAACGAAGCTGCCACTTGAGCGTCAGCGGCTGAATGGCACCGCGCTCATGAGCTGTGTTATCAGAAAATGAACCCTGAAAAACAAAACAAAACAAAAAAAAAAAAAGTAGAAGGTCATCATAAAAGCTTCCACTTGACTTGTTTTGGCCGGTCGAATTCGGAGGTTGGCAAAGGACACAAATTTTATCCAATAAATAAAGCATGCAAAAAAACAACAGTATGGTGTTTCACTGTTATTACAAACCACTGACAAATATGAAACCGTGACCTTAATGTTTTTGGAGCCTGCACAGCATTTGGGGGAGGAATTTAATGTATGACCTGCTGAAACTGGATATAAAGGCCAGATAAAACACAGGGATGTGCTGTGTTTCATTGGTTCAAGTTTTAATTAATCCCTATTGATGTATAATGAACAGGGAGGGCCCTCTAAACCATCAGAGAGGCCTCAAAAGCATTATTTTCCACCTTATATTCATTCATATTCTCAACATAACTCACTGTAAATGTTTTGATATTCATGCCAGCATTGCCTAATATGTTGCAACATCCTCCACGTATGAAAATAATTAGTAGTGGATGACATAATTACAGCAAAAGTAACATCTTCTATGTTGCTTGAGTAGCTCCAAGACTGCCGTTCACACCTTAGATGTTTTTGTTCACACAACGGTATCTCCATTCTCCGAGCCGCTTGCAAGTTTGCCGTTTGTCTGGAGGCTTAGCTTTTGCAGGTTTACAAACCGTGGTTGTGTGAATGTAGATCAATGTGTTGATGATGTGTAATTCCATCCATCCATCCGTTCTACACCGCTCATCCGGCGCCGGGTCACGGCGGCAGGCGGCTAAGCGAGGCAGCCCCTGAGGCGTTCCCAAGCCAGATGAGCTATATACTGTAATCTGTCCAGCGTCTTCTGGGTCTACCCCGGGGTATCTTACCACTTTACAAGGCAGGATAAGGCATTTGAGGTAGCTAGGGCGTTGGATCAGGATGTCTCCTTGGCGCCTTCCTTTGGAGGTTTTCCGGGCATGTCCAGCTGGAAGGAGACGGGACATGAGTGCAAAACCGGCGTCAGATACCTCGCTCATGCTAATGTGATGAAAATGTCGTGGACTCTGCTTGTGGTTGTCGCATCCTCGCGTTTTGCTCGCTCATTTCAAGTTTTAAACAAAGATTATCACAACAACTGCGAACCCTGATGATTAAAAAAAAAAAAAAAAGAAAAGACGAATCAAACATATCTTTACGGTCACGCCTCCTCGCTGATCAACACCATCCCACACAATCACAACACACTCACCTGCCTACCCTCCTCCACTCAACAACTGCAGCCATCATCTTAAATACAAAGATGGACACATACATGTCGCAACAACACACACATACTCTCACACTCCCAGCCAGACCAGTATTTATGAAGCTGCCTGCCTGCCTATCTCTTCCCCAGCCTGGGCGAATGATTTTCTTTGAGTGCTGTAACTATCATGTCACACCATGTTGTCATTATAGTGATTGCCGACGGCCCTGATAACCTCCCTGCGGTGATTTGTACCATTGAGGAGTAGTTTCATTTTTCTCTCCTTCTCTCCCTGTACTCTCATTCTCTCCTCTCATCTTGATTGCGGCAGCTCCCATCAGCGCCCTCGCCCTGTTTGTAGTTGCGGTGAAAGAGATCTCTCCTCCGTGTGCAACATTTCATCTGCCAGCCGAGGGGAGACGCAGCTCCATCATCATCCTCCGGCTCCTTCCACCCCTGCCTCCTCTCCCCTCGCGTTCCTCTTTCTTTCCCCTCTTTCCTCCCTCCCTCGCGGTCCCTTTCACTAAACTCTTTGCCCTGTACCTCACGGTCTTTCTCTGTATCCCCTTTCATTTCACAGAAAGCATCAGCCATCTCCTGGCATGATACGGCTTGCCATCAGCACTGTTTACCGCCCGCCTTTGATAGAGGAATCAGCTCTCCCCTCCCTTTTCTCTCCCTCTTTTTCTTTGTTTTCTCCCTCCTTTATTTCTGCCCCCCCCCCCTCGCCTCACGTAAGTTGTCATTTGTTGCCCATTGTCTCGGTGGTATTTAGTGGCGGGGAGATTAGGCAGCTGTGAATGGACTGCAGCTGTCTGTGCTGGATTAGGGGAGTTTAATCAAAGTATTTTCTAATGCGCCTCGTAATGATGATCCATAGGGACGGAGGCTCTTTAACAGATAATGATAGCTAGGCTGGCTGCCGGAGATGACTCGCTTGGAAGCACCACAGTCGCCGTCTTATCGTTGCTTTATATAGGCCCGGCTTTGCTGTAAGAATGTGCTACATCGCAGTCACTTAGCCAAAACTGTCGCCTTTCAGGAAACAACAGCCTGGATGTAGTGAGCTCCAAAGGGTTTGTTTTGACTCACTTGCGCTTGTGAGTATTTAGTTTTTATGGTTAAATGTCACTTCTGATGCTCTGACACAAATCTTTGTCTTTGTGTAAGCGTGACAACAGTGGAAACAGGTGTTGATTGGCCCCTTCCAGTTACAACTCTGGTGTTAATGATATGCCTCCTTCACTTGACACAACCAAACTATTGTTTGTGTACTTGGCTTTCTTCTGGACTTGGCTTTCCTCAGTGTGTATGGCGTGTTGCTGACAGAGAATATGATTTAATGAGCCTCTCAACCCTTCTGTCGGCATGTCCACATTTAGTTTTTGACTTATCTGCAGGTAGCCTCGCTCAGCAGAAACGCGCCCGTTTGAGTCAGAAACTGTTTGCGGTTTTGTTTCACTGCTCGTGGTCTGCACGTCTGCGGAGAGGTGTTGGCCTGATAACTGACATTTTAATACTACTAAGTTTAAAGCAATACTTTCACATTCATGTAATCGACTCTCCATTTCAACCTCTCCTCAGAGGGCAAAAGTGTGGAGGCCAGATTGATTGGAATAATTTTAAAACAAGAAAAGTAAACATTTGAATACAGTTGTCTGGCATCTTGACAGTGGAGAAATTCATTTGGATCAGATATTCGAAATATGGCAACCATGTCAAATACGCCTTGAACTGAATCCCAGTCCGGCTAAACAGGCGAGCAGAATCGGTGCCAGGAGGGAAAGAGGAAGCAGTTTTGCTCGCTGAGCCAGTGAAGACGAAGGAACGCTTTCAGTATATATCTGACAACTTTATGAGCTCTTGATCTAACACTGGTAGATTCCACTTGTTACACCTCCATGTTCATCTTCCTGCAGATTCTGCAAAATTTAGGCCTGTAGGTAAACTTAAATACTGATCTTAGGAAGTCTGAAGATGAGCAGGAGCTTGAAACCGCATGCATGGATTCTTTATTAATCTGCACTTAAGGGAGCCCCAGTGTGTGAACTTTTCTCATGTTTTCTATGCTGATTGTAGGAAGAATCAGGTAATGTGTCAAGTATAAGGTGTTCAGCCGTAGCCTTTTAACCATTAATTGGTCTGTTACATCTGACCCCAGCTGTATTTTAGCACAGCATCCATGTAACTGAGAAGGAAAGTCTGCACCCATTTCATTTCACCCTGTCAGACAGTAACGTGGATGTTTGTCTTCCCTGCTGAGTTCTGCACAAGTTAAGGAAATCACTCGTACTTCATCTTGTTGGTCTTAAATTCGATACCTTCTCATGCTTCTGAAAGAACAGCAGCAGCTGTTTCATAGCCCTAAATCTGCGTTTGCTGACATGCAGAAGGCGAGGAACGCCATGCGACGGCCGGACAAGCAGCACCGCTCATGCTGGCATGAAACCCAACACGTTGTCTTGAAGATTCTCGCTCTTTCCTCAGATGAATTGCTCTGAAATGCAACCTTACTCCTCACACACACACAGTTACAGTCCACGGCTATTAATAGACTCATCTACCTCTTCAGGGACACTTAGAGTTGTTCAGCCTTTGCTCAAAAACTCACAGGAAGCTCTTTAGAGTCTGGTTGTATTCTGACAAATTAAGATTTTGCGTTTCTTTTGCAGGGGCCTGTCGTCATACCCCCGAAACTGCACATTTGAGCAAGAAAATAGGCTACAAAAGTCTGTAATCTTTCCATAACTGGGAGTATCAGGACTACATAGGAGCACAAACTCTACTCTCTCCCTGCATTTCCTGCCTCTCTCTAGGTGTCACTATCATAATTTAAAAAAGCATAAAATGCAATAAAAAAAAGTACATTTCTATGTCAGAGGCAGAAGGGGCTCATTTAAAATAAACCAAAACATCCATCGCCAGCTCCAAACGCAATGCATTCCTCCTAAAGTTGTCAACTTGCTGGACGGGGTAAAGTGGATGGAACAGCAGCACAACAGAGCCGGCATATGGAGCCGATCATCTCCCAGCCAGCTGACTTCATTTTGCACCTTCATTACTAATCACTACAGCTAAGGAGAGATGATATTCATCGCAAAGGGTGCAGTCTCTCCTTACTTCTGTCAGCCTTGCAAAGGTGTTTCTGTGTTAACTGCATGTAAAACTTGCACATAAATATTCTCTATATTTGACATATATTGAGAGCTGCAGTGTGCTCAGAACTCATTTAAAAACAGTTATAGTGGGAATCCATTCTTTTGGATTCACCCCTTTTTCTCCACCACTGCTACGTATTTCCACCTTTCACAAGCAACAGAAAAAGAGGGAAGTAGTGGAGAGATTTTCCTCACATTCGGGACAGCTCCTCCATTCGACTATCCGCCTTATCTACCTCCAGTATTTTGACAGTGCGGCGCAGTGTGTCTCAAAGAAATTGTGTCTGTGCAAAGGAAGTGGCGGGGAGCTGGCGTGTCTGGTGCTAAACTCACAGCAGAGCACGTCGTGTTGTGATATGACCCGGCGCTGACTCGCAGATGATGGAAGACAAAAAAACTCACACTGAGACGAGAGGAGGAGGGAGATGCAGCGAGGAGAGAGGGAGAGGGAGTCTTTTTAAACTCCAATGTTGCCTCCCAAATAATGAGAAGAGAGTGAGAGAGAGAGAGAGAGAGGGAGCGGAGATGAAGGGAAGCCGCCTCTCCGTGGCTTCCTCCTCCACCCTCCCTCCCGTACGTACGGAGGCCCCATGCTGCTCAAGACAGATGCTGGGGGAAACAGCGAGGCATGTTGCTACTGTGGCTTGTTTCTCAATCAGAGGCTTAACTCAGCACCTAACACACACAGCATCCTGGCACAAAGATAAAATTTGTGTGCGCATAGACACTCGCGCGCGCACACACACACACCTCCTGATAATATCCGTTGAGATGTGAGATTAAAAACTCTATAGCTCCACCTGTTCTTTGCCATAACAGGTGCCTGTGATAATTATTTCACCTCTCTCTGATGAGCCAGGCTCACACTAGACAGCATGCAACTGTAGCAACCAGAAAATTTCATTAAACTATTGCTTTGTAATTACTGTATTAGATTCCTATTTGATCCCTTTATCTGCGCAAATACTGTTTTCTTGCCAAAACGAACATCGCAGGCTGTAAGCTCGCTGTTCTGGAGGTTTTTTTTCCATAGGAGACAACAGATGGTCAAGTGTCAAAGGGCACTGTTTGGCTTTGAGGTAACAGCCGTCTTTAGGAGGGTCAATCTGTGTGTTCAATAAGCCAAAGACCTGGCGAGTGCGCAAAATTGATTCAGGCCTCAGCGGCACGTTGCTGGAATTCCCCCCCCCCCATGGTTATCTGAAACAGCTATCAGCTCTAATCGGATGTCAGTCTCACGGCCTCGTGGACAACAGGCGTCGCGAAATCAAACTCGGCATGAAGGGGAGGACACGAGAAAAGTCAAGGTGTGGCCATCGACGAGGAAGTATGTGCGTGTTTTCCTAATGATGGATGGAAGACTTTCTGCAAGTGGACAAAAACCTCTGAGAAACCTCAGCAGTCAGCTGCCCCCTTTGTTCAGCTCCCCGTGCCCTGGTTGCTAACACCACTTGTCATTTCACACCTTGCCATTCCTCTGCAGCCTACCAGCTGTCCACAGGGTAGTCACACCTTTCGCAGTCACCTGATTCTCCACTTGCTTGCACACCTGCCCCTAATTCCCCAATTAGTCCTCCAGTACTTTTTCCCTCTTGCAACGAATCCAAGTTTTCCTTTGCTCACTGGCTACCTGTTGGCAAACCTTTGTTCTGTCGACTGAAGAGGCAAACCTTGCTTTCATCCAGCCTGACATGCCTGTTCAGCTTGCTTTCATGGCATCACCATGGTATTCATAAGCGTTACATAAGCCGTATTTTTATCAAAATATCGTCCTGAGTCCAGAGTTTCTGATGTGTTTGTCAGACGTCTCGCCAGTTGCACAAAAGCAGCGAACAGCCTGCCACAAGTTTCTTGCCTTTCCAGTCGACCTTTCCACCCCTTGTCGTCACCGCTTGATGAATACGATGACTTTGCTGCGTCATACCAAAAGTCTGTTTCAAACCAGTCGATTTCCTTGATTTCCACTGTTCTTCCGACGCACACGCAAACTGAAACGAGCGAGGCTCTTCGCCATCAAGGAACACATTCCTTCCCCACATCTCATAAATGAAATTGCTCGTGTTTCCTGTAGGATGAGCAGAAATAACAAGGCCACGGCTGTCTTCCTCTCGCTGACCCGCCGTCCTATCCGCCACTCTCTGAATAGAACAAGGCAAATAAAGGCTTTTGCGTTGGTGGAAGTTTGCAAAAATAATCTCTCACAGGAATCCTGTATCAAAAATAATGACACGACCGCTTCGCTTTCTCTCTGTGGGCTGATGTCTGCACTTACTTTTGACTTTTGGCTCTTGATAGCTCTGTCTGATGATATCACCAGCGCTGGCTGGAAGTGCACTCGCAAAAGGGGAATTGCATTTTTTTTTTTTTTTTCAAGCTGTAGCGTTGATGATATACATTATAGGACTAAGTGTGTGTGGAGTATGATTCTGGTGCTGCCTCATTACTGCAGGATTACATGTGCATCCATCGGCGAGGGGGGCCTCAATCACTCTCCCCCTCTACTCCTCCTAATTCACAGAATGATGTAATTATCCCTTTTTTTCCTCTCTCTGACACCTCACACACATTCTCTCAAGCACAAAAACATTCACGCTCGCAGTCACAGGTATTTTCTCTGGCTCTCTGCCCCTCTCTCACACACTCACACGGACGCACACACATGCCTGCAAAGAGAGACTGAAGGCCACTCTCTGACAAAAGAGGAGCATTTTGTGCCTCTGACATGATCTCCCCTCCCCACAGTGGACGAGGGGCCCACAAAGCCTGGCGGTGAATGAGGGTCAGCTGCAGCCTGGCCCCTGGGAGCCTCCCGTCGAGCCTTTTAATGAATGTCATTTTCTTGCATTAACCACCCCGATTGTTGGATAATGGCCTCCCAACAATAACATTTAACCAATTCCCCTGTCTTTTGGGCTGGCTCATTTGGGCCACAGCAGGGGGTGGTAATTGATTGTGTAATTCCAATCAGAGCTGTAAACAGATTGGAGGTTCCTTCAGAGCCCTCCTCAGCCTCCCTCTTTCCAACATGCAAACACACATCCATCCATACACCCTCCCCTCAGTCCAGATTACATCAAAGACCTGCGAAATAACCTTCCTTTCCTCGCAAGGAACTGTAAAACACACAAGCACAGAGCAAAACTTTCTTTCGTCTCAATTCTCAGTGCAAAACAACCATGTGGCTTCTGCATGACCCCAGCTCTGTTGTGTGCTAACACGTTCCACTGCCTTTTCTTTTACCCCCCTCTCCCCTCCCGTCCTCCTCTCTGCTTTTTTTTTTTTTTTTTTTGTCTCACATTGATTGTAATTCTCTCTCATCGCCTGCTGCAGAGATCCAGAGACTTTAGGAGCTGGTTGAGGAGGAGGTGAGGGGGTTAACTGCACTCGCCAATTTAGATTTACTGTGAGACAAACACTGGTTGGGTGTGTGTGTGTGTGTGTGGGGGGGGGGGGGGGGGGTCGTTTTGTCTCCATGGAGATAAGGGGCACATTGTGCGTGTGCAAGTGTGTATGCACATGTTCAGGCGCTCATTTCGAGACGAGTTCAACTAATTGTCACCAGAAAGCCATTTATTTACTAACTGGTGTTCACGGAGACTGCTGCAGTGTTTTGTGTGTGAAACAGCCACATTTACAGCGTGCACATTCTGCCTGGATCCATGATTCTTTCACCGAGCTGAACCAAAGCCTGCAGGTGTCATCCCAGGCCTCACAGCCTTGATGTGTGGGCTGACATCAGGACCTGCTTTCGCACTGGTGGAATGCAAGCGAGCACATTTACTCAGCTACTGCTTTAGTTACTCTCCAAAAAATAATGAGTACACAAAAGTTATTTTTCATGCAAACATTCCTGAAACTTTTCATGGTTTCTGCTTCTCAAATTTGATGATTTGCGGCTTTTCTGTGACTGAAATTACAGCACGATGGATAATTTGGAGGTTTTGGACATTTGAAGGTGTCACTTCTCACTTTGACCTCATGGTTCACAAATCAAACAATCAGGTAAATAACCTGCAGATTAAGCTGTATTGAAGGTCATTCGGGGCAGCTCTATGCAACACAGTGAAAGAACATTCATTTCTTTTGATACTTCCTGATTATACTTATATATTTCTACTGAAGAAGCATTTTCAGTGTGGGACTTTTACTTGTAACGGAGTATTTTTACAGCGTAGTATGAGGACTTGAATACCACTGTGTCGTCACTTTCTGGGTCGTTTCCATTCAGGAAATATGACTGACAATATGAGAGAGTTTGCTTTCCACTGTTTCATATCGTTTTTGTGCTGAAAACTTTCAAATTACATGTTTTGTTGTACTCACGTTCCCTCAATCTGCCTTGTTGGCTTTGGTTACGCAGCTCTCGTATTTCCCAGAATGACATTTGGCAGCGTAGAAATGAATTGTTGCTTTCAGCTGTGAGTCATATCGGTCTGTTGACAGTCTGCTCCCAGATTCTTCTTCCTGGATGATTGTTGAGTTGTCTTGCAGGAGCTCTTGGTCTTTTGGTCGCCGCACCGCACATGCCTTCATATCCGTGAGCAGAGGAAAAGATGTCTCAGTGTTTGGGTTATTTTAGGCCACTCGTGCATCTGGAGTTTGGTTTATTTGGCCTGGAACGAGGAAAGCGTTTCGTGTTCACACTCATTTACTGTATTTACTGTGAGAGTCACATGGAGGCTCATTCATTGGACAGTTTGGGTGGTTGGCATGCTGCATCATCAGCGCTACGTGGTCCTATGGGACGATATCAAATTCCTCTGACTGATAGCACTTTAGAAGCCACATGTGTTTATCTTCTCTGGCGATCTCAGAGCTCACAAAGAAATGATCAATGATGATTATTTACCCAGAGTGCAACTGGAGAATTCATTAATAATACACTGTACCTTATCAGGATATTATTTTTCTGTGGCCGCTTCATTTTCTACATACTTCTGATTTTTATTATTACTGTCATTATTATTATTATTACTATTACTGATTTACAGTAGCAAGAAGTAATCCCCGTACTCACATGCTGATGTATAAATCCGTATGTTGTCACGGTAACCAAAAGGCCCTGCATCATTATGTACATTTCTGTGATCAGCAGATGGATTCAACAGTAGTTTTGAATTCGTACCCACGCCGTGTATCGACAGATTGGCACAAGCAGTTTGGAACCGTGACCCAACTTTTCCCTCAGTGCTCGTGCTGGGTTTTGTTCATCCATTGTTTCAGCATGTGTTTGTTGATTTAACTGACAGTAGGACACATGTGCTCCTTGAAATTTAATGCTGTTGAGTCAATGCATGCCGAAAAAAGTTCATGCACTTCTGTCTAAAATGTTAACAGAGTCTGGATGCACGCTGGGGGATGGTCTTATCAACCATCTGATGTGTGCTGATGATTTAGTCGTCCTGTCTCCTTATGGTGCTGGCTTCCAGCCACTGCTCAGAATCTGCTCAAGTTATGGTGTGCAGTATGACATTATATTTAACTGTAGAGAGAGTGTTGCCATGTGGCCAAAACCAAGGAGGATCAGAAACAAGATTTTCCTTCTCCATTTGTGGCAGGCCAAGCCATGTGTCGAAGAACGGATTTTTGTGTTTCAATCACTGTGGACTCATGAACTGCAGCGATGATAGCTCTGTTGTTTTTGGGTTTATTCCTTAAAGTGCAAACAGGCAACTTTTCAACGGCACTAGCTTTCCTAAGTGTTGTTAGCGCTGGCGCTGCTTTTGCAGAGACAACCAGATTGCTATATGGAGTAATTACATAGTTTGAGTATTGCTAGTAACTGCAACAGGGGGTGGAGGAGGGAATAGAAAAAACATTAGAAGTAAAAACACGAGTTCACTCATTAATTTATTCTATAATGGAGGCATGAAAGCAGATAGAGATGGTGCCAGCCAGCCTTCATTTTTCTGGGAGATCATCTGCGGTGGCAGACAGAACTGTAGTAAAAGCGAGGCTTATGGGGAACCAATCTAAACACAGATGGTGCCATTATTCTATAGACATTACTTTGTGCAATCAACATGTACTTCATAATGATAAGTTAAAGCAAAAAACTCCTCTAATGCCAGTTTAAACTCATACTAACAATGCTAAAACACACCATGATGAAAGACATCTCATTGTTCTCCCTCAGAAATGAAATCGCCATCTTTACAGGTGACAGTATGTTCTCTCTTCTTCTCTGACTGCAGTTATTACCTCTATCTGTGGCGTAATTCAACATTCAGACACCCTCCGCACACATCTCTACTGTACATCCACACACCAGCAAAGTTAACCAACAACATCCGTCACAGATGGTTTCTGGGTAATTGTTTCATCATCAAAATGCAGGCGTTAGATCAGCAGAAACCATCGACATTCCTCAACTTATCCTCGTCCCTCCATTCCAAGATGATCATATTATTTTATCACGCCTCAAAGAGTTGATGCGAGCCTAAAGATTTATACTGGCGCCCAATCCGAGGACGCTTAGTTGGATCTGGGTTCATTTCAGCCTCTGCCTCCTCCTGTCTTTCTGCTGACTCTGTGCGATCCGAGGGTGGTGAGTAAATCTAATATAAAGGCGTTATTGATTTGCAGGTCCTTAATCACTTTGATTTGGCCCAGTTTTCACTGACCCCAACTGCAGCTACGAGTTCCCCTGGGGTGGGCCTTCAGCGCCGCAGACGGGCAGACACTCGGAGGCAAATGCAATTTTTCTCCGATGCCAAAGAGATTTAGAAATCCTATCATCAATCATCTCATCACTAATATTTATACATGTGGTGTGGCGATCGATCAGGCTTTTTTATTCAGCTCATCAGTGTGCAAGAGGAACTTTATGAGTGTGTGTGAAAGCTGCGTCAGTGCACAGCCTAAATGACTGTGTATATGGAAACCACAGAACTCCTGAACCGCAGGGCCATTTTCATGTTTTCACTTTAAAAACTGGTCTAAAAAAGGCCAGAAATGGCCAAAAATATACAGACACTTGAACGTTAATGGTTGATATCTCATTCTAAAACCACAGCAGCCTTTTCTGCGAAGGCTTTCCAGAAGTTTTTTGAACCTGGATGCAGGGCTTTGCTCCCATTCAGCCACAAGAGCATCAGTGGGGCCAGGAACTGATGCTGGGCGATAAGGCCTGGCTCTCAGGCAGCGTTCCAGATCATCCAGAGGGCTCAGTGCACACTCTGCCCCCTTCTTCTGGGGGTTTATGTCCTCACACTCCAATCCTCCGATGGTGTCGCCGATATGGTGAATGTACTGTATTGTACACTTTGGAGATACACAGCTGTTTTCACTGGCAGGGTTTTCTGACCCACCTCCCCGACCTCCCCCTTTTGTCGTATTTTTTGGTGTTTTTTATTCACCTAAAATAAAGTAATGTCCATGCATGTTTGTTGAAGGGGATTAGTTCTCCGGTCGAATCAAACAGCAGAGCCAGATCTCACTGTATCACCACCGGCTAAAACGGTCAATTCCTTGATGGAAGTCACTTTAAACAAGTGGAAAGTCAATGCATTGATGTTTTTATGTGCATAAATCTGCTAATTGCAAGAGCAGTTTGTCGAGGAGTGAGATGTTCTGCTGGCATGGAGGCTTTTGTAGCTTTGCTCAGGCACAGAGAGCATTTCTGCAAGACTGCAGCAACAGTCGGAAAAGTTCGATCAAAATAAAGTCTCTAATTAATATTAATAACCTTTGACAGGAAGCAAGAAGTAATCTCATGCGTTCACACATACATCCAAAGTATGCGCCACACGTATGTGTTTAGTGTGTCTCAGCACTGTGAGCCCATGTGACAGCGCAAGCAATGAATCTAATAGATGTGTGCTGCTCTGTAGTTGATATCATGAACCGACTGTGTCACTTGGTAAACAATGCTAATTAAGAGAGACAGTGGGATTGCCTCTGTGACCCCTCTCCCCCATCCGTGTTTGTTTGTTTTTATTGTTCATGCTAATTAGGCTTAATCCCCTGTTTCTCTCACTGTGGACTCTGACCGGCGTTGGGTGTCCAATCAGGTGCGGCGATACTGCGGGGTTGAGACGCAGAGGAGGGAGGAGGGTGATTGCTGTGCGGAAGGGAGAGGAAGGGGGAGTTAAGCTTATAGCTGGAGC
>JBBMOE010000048.1:3413554-3468533 GCA_037975065.1 Chaetodon trifasciatus
ATAATGAGGAGGAGGCCCCACTGAACAGCGTGTCCCTGCCAATTGTTCTGCCGCCACAGTGGGAGAATGGAGCTGTCCACACACACACACACACACACACACACACACACGCACACACACTACACATCCATACTCCTAACACCTTCCTTGCAGTATGGCCTACTCCCACTCTCCTCTCTCCGTGCCACACACACACACACACACACTCCCCCCATCTCATATCTCTGACATGGGGAGTGTGTTCACTAATGGCTAATTAAAACAGGCCTATTAATGAATGGCCAAGCAGCAGACATGATAAGGAAACTTAGAGGGGTGAATTAACACATCCTTAACATGTCATACCAGCCAGCTGCAGCCCAGTGTGTGTGCGTGTGCATAGCTGTTGTTTCACACATGCACACAGTATATATTTTACACACAAACACACACATACATATAAAATGAGGCGTGCTGCTCCTGTAAACACAGGATGTGTGGAATATTAGGTAGATCTTACTGGAAGATACCATTGAAGCAGTGAGAGTGGTAATTTGTGTGGAGGCGGTGAGGTTGTCTCAAGCATACAATACATTTTTTGTGCACATGTATGACTGCATGCTCCAGGACCTCTCATGGTTGCACCTATAGGGGCTGCAAGTGATTGACAGCTGCTTCAGTTTGGAGTCTCCGCTGGGGACAACGTAGCAAAAGACATTTCGGGCGATCAGCTAGGCTAAAAACAAGGCTTACGTCGCCTGTTGCATGCAAAGTTTGGTCTCATCTTGAACTGGAGCATCTGCAGATTAAGTCCATATCCAGTGTGTAATGATCCACTAAAGTTAGGCACAATACGAGAAGACTAAATCCCTGTTATAAAAACCAGAAACAGTTACATGTCAGTGAAGAGTCACGATTAGAAATGTTTGTCATTTAAGCATACAAGACCACAAAAGAGGTCATAAAGGTCCTTGAGTTTCATCTCTAAGCTTGCAAAGCGTGTGGAATAATAGATATTGTACTGTTATAGAAGGTAAAAAGTTAAAAAAAAAAAAAGTGACAGTAATGGAAAACTGTACATTTTGCTGCATTCACTCACTCAGCCTCAGGGGGGCTGCCATCCTGTGAGGACTGGGGCGAGGTTGATGGGGCATGATGGGTCGCGGCATGCAGCCAGAGGTCACCAGAAGCCATTACCGAGGGCAGGAAGTGGAATTATGCACGGCTACCTGTGGGTTTGTTCCAGTGGCTCGGCAGCGTTCAGCGGGGGTCGCTCATGCCTCAGTTGCTGCCCAGTGAGCCCTGTCTACTGGTGGTGCTGGTGAGGAATCAGGATTGAGTGTAAAAAGTAAAGGAAGGGGGTTTTTTTTCCACCGTGTGTCAGTGTTTATTAAAAGGAAATGCACATTAACGAGGCTGTCACTTCCCGGATTTAAAAGCTTTCCTCTTTTTTTGGTGGAATAGAGAGTTCCAGTTGAAAGAGCGGCACATTTTTGCAGCCTGTGACTGACACCTGGGGAGAAACTGGTGACTGCTCTTCATATGGAGCCTGGCAGCAGGCAGTGCTTCCCCTTCACAGAGCTGCTGTGTTGCACCGTTGAAGTAAAACTCCTCCTCGCCGCTGTGTGAGGTTGTGATGGAGGGAAACGGCAAAGGCGGAAAGCAGAGTTCCTTTTTCTGAGAGCTCAGCAGATTTAGAGGTCATGCAAGGTAGTTCTCAGAGCAGAAACACACACACACACACACATACGCTCTTTCTTTTCTCACAGCCACACTCGCTCTCACTCCCAAACGCACACACAAACTGTCACGTTCACACAGAAAAGGAGAAGTGATGCGCAAAGGGAGGTGGGAGACCGGGGTCAGAGATGGGGGAGATGAGAAGACAGTGGGGGTGGATAGAGTGAGTAAAAAGTGCTGAACAGATGAGAGGAAGATGTGTAATGATTAGCCACCGAGCTGGCCGGTATCAGGAGGCAGTTTGGGGCTTTATGGTTGCCTTCATGCTCTGTCAGCTTAGCCCCTCTGAACGACAGGAAAGCCCATTTCCTAGCCTGTGGCTCTGTGACCGGCGGAGGACAAACTCGCACACGAAGAACAACACACCTCGCTGCGTGCACACACTTAAAACATGAAGACCGAGGCTCATGATGAAGTTCCTTTTTCACCGTATTGCTGGCGCCATTATTTTTCCAACTTTGAAAGGATAACTCTGGTTTTAATCATCGCTTCTGTGAGCATTGGACTTGGGAAGGTAACTGAGATCCAGGAAAAAAAGCTTCAGCCAGATTATCTCAACCACTTTATTTGGACGTCAAACCAAAAGTGACAGAATTGTTAAAAATCTTTAATTGCACAGAAACACTGCACATAGTGTCGAAGTTGAAGATGCATGAAGTCGGCTTGTAAGCTGTGATAGATATATAGAACAGGCAGTTTGGGCAATTTGACACTTTCCATGTTTGAAATGATTTTGTCCATCAGGCTTTCCACCTTTTTTTTTAAATTGCATGAGTTTAGCTTGTTTGCAAAGAACAGCGCCCTCTTTCTGCTCTTCCCTGTGAAGCAGTTTTCCCCCGGAGTCCGACCCGAAAGGACGCGGTGTGAACACAGAGCCAGACGGAGACTGCTCACCATGCCTGCGACGGTCTTATTTGTTTGCAGCCGTTAAACACGCATCATAAAAATCATTAATCACCGCGACAGGTAGCACCTTTAAACGACGCACGCACACTCAGTCACCAAAACACACAACTGCACAAGCACATATAGGCCTATGACTCATACAAACCTATGCACGCACAGTTTGTCACACGTTCAGTGTTGACACCTTCTATCCCAAAAATACACACTCCCACAAACACTAACAGATTGGCCGGAGATTGACGTGCTCTTCTCCTCGATCAGTAAAGCTGATGGATTTGGGCAGGCCTCTCCCCAGTGGCTGTTTTCTGAGGTTCGGCTCAGCAGTATTAGCTGACTGGCTGCTATTCAGAGGTCAAAGGTCACCCTGTCTGTCTGTGCTCTCCTCAGCAATCTGCTCTTCCTCGCCACGTGTCCCTTCTTCATATTAAATCACACCTGACACACCTGGAGCACCGAGGCAGCCTCATCCATATTTTATCCCTGTGCTGTTTTTAATACTGCAGCACTTTTTAGGGTGGCAAACTGATATATTTATTAACTGACCCACGCCGCGGCTGCATACGCCATCCGGGGTGGGGAGGAATGATCGGGTTTGTTCGAGAGATAAAATGAAAAGGAGCCGTGACAAGTTTATGAAGTAAGCACAACAGCCCTTCATTACTCTCCCAAACCCCCTCCGGCGTTTTTTGAGCTTGCACAGCTCTGCGACGAGTGGCACTCTGTGGGGTAAAGCGAGTGAATTGTCAGGGAGAATCTTCCTCGTGCTATAACTTAGCCCTTAAAGGCCTATTATTCCTGAAGAGGCCCGCTGCCGAAGCCAGTTTAGTGTCATAACTCGTTTCTTTTCCTTCAGGTGGCGGGGGGGAAATGTTTATGGAGGAGGTAAATAATTCAATCGGATGCTTTATCGCACTGCGGCCTCACTGTCATTCACCCATTCTAAGGCTTTTTTGGTTTCTTCTCCATGCACCGTACTCAAACAGCCAGAGAGGATGAGTACAGTTTGCCCTTTTTTAACCACAATTTAGCAGAATGAAGCCCTTTAAACATACGTGGAGAGGCAGGGTTAAGTGGGGAAAAAACTGGAAAAATACCCACTTGTGCGGTGTGTATTTGGTGTGTAAAGGTACACACTTGTCACCTGCTTGCACAGTTTCACCCAAACAAAGTACTTTTGGGTTTTTCTGTGAGTTATATCTGAAAATCTGGCTTGCATTGTTGCTCAGCATGCTAACTTTCACATATTTCACTGTGCCGTCTCAGCAGCTTGTGAATCCGAAGAGGCTACCCAGAATGAAGCCTGGAAGTTGCTGGACGTCCGCTGCATCCCCGTTTTATTCACACACACACAGTGGTTTCATTTCTGCAAAGCTTAATTACTTGAATCAGCTCAAAGATCATGTAAGGGTTAGCACACTCAGCTGATGCACATTTACTCCGAACCGCTTTGTTATCTGTCGTAGAAACATTGATGTGACATTTGTGAAACGTACAAATTTGCAACTGGGCTACATAAAGACTGAGCTGCTGATTGACCCGAGTGGCTAAAAGTGCATGTAAAAGTAGAGACGTAGCTGTATTTTATGATCCAGAAAGGTCACGTGGATCGGTTAATCAGCCGCTAAATGGTGATTTTTAACCAAGCTTTCCTTCATCCACCCCCTGAGCTCTCATTTCCTCTCCCGTTTCCTGTATTCCATCTCTGCTTTCCATTCTACCCACGGCTGCCCTTTACTATCCGCTCCCTCTGTCCTCACCACATACTTCTCTTTTAATTCTGTCTGTCTCTGTGGGGAAATATAACCAAAGTAGAAATCCATAATTGTTCATTAAAGACAGTTTCACACACTCTGAAGTATGCTATTTAACAAACCAGCCCTTCAAAGAGAGACCTCAGAAAACCTTAAAAGTTTTTTTGAATCATTTCTTTTTCTTCTGTTTGTCATCAGCCCTCAATCACTTTAATTCAGTCATTATCCCATCCATCATTTGTTTTCTTTTGGCTTAATGTTTGTTGTTTCAATATGCCTCCATTTGGTTATTACATAAGCGATGCCATATTAAATGGGCAGTGGTGGTCTCATCCTACACACTACTGAATAATGCATCTGTCAAAGTTATGGTAACCTAGGCTACCCCACACCACATGTGGTATTTTTGTTTTTATCTGTAACAGTTGGTATTGATCTCTCTTCTGTTGTGGCCAGTTGCAACATTTATTTTATGGACTGGATGAACCACAAAGTTCAGTTTATTACTGGCTTTCTGTTTGAGGACGTCAGACCCCAGAGCTGCTTTTTTTGTTGAAGATGTAGCGCTGCGTGCATTGGAGTGGTTTGGAATTGAGTATGTGGGATGTGGGAGGGTCACCACCTCCACATCTCAGGTCATGGTAGGCCGAGAATGAGTCACTGCCCGGAATGAAGGACTTCAAGTGTTTTAGGGTCTTGTTTGGAAGTGAGGGTAGGACAGGTGGTGAGATTGATGCAGCGTCTGCTGTAGAACTGGCGTTGCACCAGATCGCTGTGGTAAAGAGGGCATGAGCATGAAAGGCAAAGCCCTCGGTTTACCAGTCTCAATACGAATAAGCCTTGAATAATGACTGATCACAGATGCACAGTGCCACAGCGCACAAGTCCCTTTCCTTCTCATTGAAAGGAGTCAGTTAAGAGGGTTCAGGCATTTGATTAGGAGGCCCTTTGGGTGGCTACCTGTGGAGGTGTTCCAGCTGCAACAAGAAGTCTCACCTGGGAACTCCCTGGTATCCACCAGGAGGAGCTGGAGGAAGCAGGCCGCAAGTTGGCTGTTTGGGCTACTTGCCATTAGCTGTTAGCTCAGGCTGCTAACACCGTGACCAGGAAATAGATGAATGAATGCAATCTAGAGGAAACAATGCAATGAACTGAGTGAAGTGCTGCCCACCCAGGCCTAAATTTAGTACTTGTCTGTTGTTGCTGAAAAAGTACAACTAAAAATACTCCTACTCAGGTATGCATGGAGCCAGTCATTTAGTTTCTCACTCTTCCTCTGCCTCGACTTCTCTCCCTCATCCAGTCAGACGGGCAGGCTGAATTACACTCAGTGTGTTGTCTGCATCACTGTGCTGCTCCGAGTGACTTACTGCCCACACCTGGTGTGTCATGCTCTAAGTAAGGTGTGCGAGAGCTGCTTTAGGTGCAGATTGAGTGTGTGAGGTGTTGCGTGTAGGCTTCATGTGTGCACAAAATTTATGAATGTGTGTCTGCACGCATCCAAGAGGGGGATTGAGAGAGAAAGTGAGGAGTGGAAGCTGCTGCCTCTCTCCAACAGTTGCCATAAATTGCCCTATAAATTCTGACTGTCCTCTGCTCTCACAGGGCCCCCACCGTTTATACTTTGGCCACTCACACTCCAGTCACAATGAAGAGGGTGTATGCTTTTCTAGGCTGAACTGCTGTTGAAGTCTGGATCTGAAGGGAAAGCGTGAAGCAGAATATGAAACACAGCAGTCCAATATTTTGGCTAACAGCAGAGTTCCGAGCAACAGCTAGGACAAGGGGTCAAAAGTGTTCCTCAACCTTAAAATTCAGTGTGCACACACACTCAAATGCTGAGGGGACATGCAGCATTTTCTGCCTGTGTTCTGGAGTGAAAGCAAACAACGCTTTAGATAAAGTGTGAATGTTTGCCAGCAAATAGAAGAAGGCAAACACAGAGAAATGGACAGAAAAGTCTCTCTTGGCGGCTTCGACTGAGGCAAGGAGGTATTTGTTCAGGTCAAAACTTTAGGCCAAAGCCAAGTGAGAGCCAATCACCTTCAAGCAGAAGTCTTCCTGACCAAATGATTCAGGCTGCAGCAGGTGGAATAGCCTCTTCGTATTTGTGAGGAAAGATTTCTTCTGAGACGAAATTCATCAAGAAGGTAGTGCTGGTTACCAGGCGTGAAGCAAGTATCAATACAGCGTTTTTAACATTAACAAAAGCTATTAAATGAAGCTTGCTGTAGGTCAGGGAGTCCTTTTTTGTCCTTTTTTGGAGGGATAATCATCCTGTAAATTCTATCTTGCAATAGACTGTGTCAGTCACGCTTCATTCAGCCTTTCCTGATTGAGCTAATCATAATGGCTGTGACGTTTTCTCTGGCTGTTTTCCGTCAGGTTTATTAAACTACTTGTCATCACGCCGACAGGACGTGACAGTTTGCAGTGAGATCCAGAGGAGACATGAGTTCACTTGCCAGCCGTTCATTTTTGATTTTTCCCAAAGGATTTCTGAAGAAGTGTGTCTTAGAACGGGCAGACATTGTACAGATTGAGCTCAGTGTTAATCCCGAATTGGTCGCCTCCTACGAATTTTTGAGTCAGGCCAAATTTCTGCCAGATCAGTTGTTGCATGAGACGCAGCTCGAGGGGGGAGTCGTGACACTTAATTAATTACCTGAATGATCAACGATTGCGCTCTTGGAGGGAAATTTGGTCAGCTGTCTGGCAGTTTGAGCACTTTCAAGGTCCGATTTTGACTGCTGCAGTGAGCTTGTTTTAATAATTGAACTAGTATTTTACATGCTGTGGTTAATTGTAGCCTTGAATGCAAGTGCAGCGCTGTATTTTTCTGCTCACAACCCCGACACCTAAAAACCTTGGATGTTGTGTAAAACATAAGCAGAGTCTGATAATTTGCTCATCCTTTGTTGAAATACACTCAATTGAAAACAGTACAAGACAATATATTTAATGTTTTCCCTCATCAGCTGCATTGATTTCTGTAAATTTATGCTTATTCTGGGCTATGAGTGAAGCCCAACTTTAATGCATTTCACCTTTCATGAGCATAAACTACACCTCAACTCTCAGTTCTGAAGTCAGAAAGCCCTTAATTCATCGTAACTGCATGTGATTTGGTCAAAACTTGTATCATAGTTTGCTTTCTTTGATAGAGAGCTTTTTTTTTCACTTTATCCAAAACTGAATAGAAAAATGTGCATATATCTCGAGTACAGCTGCTGCCTTGGTCTGCAGAAGATCTCAGAGCCATTTTCTTGTTCAGATTCGGAGTTCATTTGAGTAATTTTCTTCATCTCATTCACCGTCTCTGTCAGACACATACTTAAGCATCTTAACAAAGAACTCTCCAGAGCTCTATTTCAGTGAAAAACAAGCAACAGCTCTTACTTTCTTCTTCCTCCGTCACATCCCTCTGTCAAATGACTTTCTTCAGTTGACATCTTGCACAAATCTTCTCCCGACCAGAGCTGAAGGTTACAGACTTGTTTAAAATTCCCAGCTAACTGCAGCTGATGGCAGAGTGTCGGCATGGGACCGCCAGGAACGAACGGGGTTGTGATGAATCCTTGAGCCTTTTTTGCCGCCATCCTAATCAGCAGGCATTGATTAATTGGATTAACCTGAAATGATCTTAATCACTGATCAATTTCCATTAGGCATCCTTAAATATGTCTTAATGGGATTGGAGGAGTGTCAGGTGCGCGTGCGTGTACGGTTGTGTTTGTGTGTTCATTTAAGTCAGCTGTGCATGTGGCTATGTTTGTGTGTGTTTACATACATTAAATACTGTGTATCTTTGGCCATTTATGTGCAGAAACTCCTGCATTAAATTGTGTTTGGACCAACATACCTGTGTCTGTATGTATACACATTCACACCTCAGAATGTACAGTGCACATAAATTATTCATCCCAAGACCACGAGCATTAATGTGCTGCTATAACAGCCTCCGCTCTTCTGGGAAAGCTTTCCACAAAAGCCGCAAGAGCATTAGTGAGGTCAGTCACTGATGTTGGGCACTAGTATGCGTTCCAGTTCACTCTGCAGGTGTTGGATGAGGTTGAGGTCCAGGTTTTGTGCAGGCCAGACACACTAAACATATTTCTCTGTGGTTTTAACATGCCAGAAAGATGGAAGTGCACTAGTGTCTAACGCCAGGATCAAACTACACTATGTCAGTCCGTCCTGACAGATGTGGGGTGTTGTGAATGAAAATGAGAGCACCATGGCTTCGTGACGCCCTGACAGGAAGAATGAGGTCTTATGTGCGCGACTGTAAATATTGCAAAGTGAAAAGGGGATGGTGTTTTATTTCATTTCAGTAAATCTGGAGCCCTTTGACTTGGGTCAGGAGCATGACACCACATTAATCACACCTGTGGGTCTGAGCTCTCCCTCTGCGCACACATTTATGCTGCGCACCCACACACTCGACCTGTTTCTACTGACAGGAAGGAAAAAGACTGACTTCCGAGTGGCGATGAGTTTTTTTTTTTTTTTGGCATTCATTCATAAAAACATGTTGACATAAACATTTGTTGGCTGTCAGGTGGCACCTCCTTCCCAATCGCATGCTTGTCCATATACTTTTGGCCATATAGAATGTCTTGTTCAGATGATGCCATGCTTTTTTTTTATTCTGATTTCAAGCGTCCCTTACAACCATGACACACATGAGGAGATCCAGTGTCTTTCCTCCACCTCATCTCTCCCCTCCTCTTTTCTCTCTCCCACTGTCTCTCCTCCCGCCCTCCCTCCCTGCCAGCTCCTCTGTGATCCCACTGTCTCCCTCTGTTGTTGTTCTAAACAAGCAGCAGGGGGTTGTGGGCAGAGGCCTACACTCACGCTGGGTGTGTGAGTCACCGGAGGGGGTGATTGGAGCGGGACGTCGAGGAGGGTGGGAGCGAGGCTTCCCTGCATCAGCCCTCCTCTCCGGCTCCTTCCTTTCTCCCGCTTCCTCCACCAGCTGTCGGTCACTCCGGGCAGGTCGACTGACTCATCCGCTCACGTCACACCACTCAGATCTGACTTCTTATTCAATAAATGCACGTAGGAGCCAGACATTCACATCTGCCCATACAGTATAGTGTTGCTTCATGCACACCCACAGTAAAATCCCCTTTAATTCACAAGTTTAATTGCACATATATACACATTACGCCGAGTGTAATCGGCCTCGAGAAGGCATTCATCAGCAGAGACACTCAAGCATAACATAAATGTGTCTCAACACACACATACAGAAGGAAACCCATAAAGCACCATAAAAAGCACGCTCGCACATAAATCTTCAACCTGGACGCGCTCGAGTGTAGAAGATTCCCGCGCTATCGGAAGAACAAAATCATATGCCATAACCCATAAACATGTAAACAAACTCCCACACAAGCAACAGTATAAATAAACAAAGGGATACATGCTGCATGTAAGCGCTACATGTTCACATGCAACCAAAGTGTGTTTTTCTGTGTTGAATATAGGCATATAAACTCTGGACGCATGCCGACTGTATCTGTAAGTTTATTGGCAGGGAAAGCTATTCGCTGACGGAAGTGGCGGGCAGAAAACAGAAGGAGGCTGATACTGAAGGAGGCGGCAGCGGGGGGTGAAGTTAATTCGTGCTACACGGATGGAGATATAGTTGTATCAGAGCTTTCTGTACAAGCAGAGAGGAAAGGCGCAACGTGGATCCCTATTGTACACAGCTGTACAGTCCACATCTCTGGTGGAATACTTAGCCAGGGGATCATGGGGCCGCCTCCATTTCCATAACTCCATTAAGGCATCTTTCGCTCCCTCTCTCTCCATCTCCATCTCTATCTCGCTCGCTCACACAGAGACACCTGTGTAGGGAAGGCTATAAAGACGTTACCCCTGCGGAAAGCAGAATTACATTCTCTTTCCCATTTGAGGAAGACGTAATCCTCGGTACAGCTGTGAAAATTGTGCAGCAAGACATTTTATTTGAAAAAAAAAAAAAAAAAAAGGCACTCATTATACTTCTCAGATTTCACCCAACGTGACGAGGTTGATGCCAGATTAAGAGGATTAAAATGCCGTTTGTTAAACAAGTGTTTGATTGTGGTTGAGAAAAAAATTACGGAGGGAATTTCATGATGAAAGGATTCTTAGATGGAAAGCAGGTTAGGTTGGATGGCCCGGCTTCACGAAACTACCTTGCTGAAGTGCCTTTGTGTAATAACCTGAACCCCAATTATTCTCCATGTGGATGCAACCTTTCCCTCTGAGCATCAGTAGGGAGCTAATCTGTGAGTCAGCAGGATTTCGTGGGAAATTTTCGATGGATTCTGAAGGATTTTTTGAAAATATCAACCTTAATTAAGCTCCATATATATTGTCTTTAAGCATGACAGCAATATTTGAGGATACTTCCTGTCTTACAACATGGTCTTATTTTGATCATCATTTCAAGGAAGTTTTGTTCACCTTCAGCAACAGGTTAAACTTGAAAATGCTCTGTAGTTTGAGCACAGATATCAATTAAAATCATGCTCTGCTACCAAGAATAGACTAAAAAACATATTCAAATAGCACATATTGCAGTGTTTTTAGTGAACAAACTTGCAGATTTTACCCTGCGTGAGCTATAGTTGGTGTTTGCTCTGATGCTGTTAGCTTGATGATACTAACGCCCTCTTGGATCAACCTCTCTTTCTTCCTTTAAGACAATAAGATAAATCTGGCTGGGCTCGGCAGCTATAGATAGCCCGGCTGTGTGTGGTGCTAAGGAGAGCGATGACCGCGAGGTCGCCTCCTTCCTCTGGTGTCTTTATACCGACGGCCCCCGCAGTGTCCCCCTCACATCCTCCCTCCCTCCGCCTCCTCCTCCTCGTCCCAGCCACTTTCTCTTCCCCCTCGCCTTTCTGACTTCCCCTCTGTGTCTCGTTCTGTCTCTTCTTCAGTGGCGTGAACCATGAAAGCGAGTCCTGTGTAGTCGATGGGCCTTTTTCCTCGGTGGATGCAGAGAGAGACAGAGAGAAAAAGGGAGAGATGAGGTATTGATTTGAGAGCCTCTGGGAGGAGAACAATAGGTCCCTTACTGAAGCCACTCTCAAGCACAAACACCTTCCCTGCAGCCTCTCAGTGCCAGAGAAAGAGACCAGAGAAGAAGAGAAAGGAGTTAAAAAACAGCTCTGCTTTCTGTTGCTCCATCTCTCTCCACTTGCAGCTGATTGTTGATCGCCCGGAGGGGAGGAACGATGACGGGGGTAGAGGAGGAGGAGGCCAGACCTTGGCACTCTCAGGTTCCCTGCAGACCCACGAGCTGCACGGGCCGGGACCCTGAACCCTCTGAACCTGCCCTGCGCAGAGCGGCTCTGGGCCAATCGTGCAAACGCACAGGGCCTGGAACTGTGACACCCTGGAGGTCGCCAGTTCAAATCCAATACTTGGACGCCTGAGGGCATGCTGAACTTTCTCGGCATGTAAACCCAACCCACCCCTCTCACCACCACCCACCCACCCACAAACATCTTCCTCATGAATGTGGTCCAGGGTCGGCGGCTTGCTCGACATGTTGGATAAAAGCTTTGACTGATTCATGACCACTGTGGAGAGGGCGGATCATGGGCTGGGCGCATGATGTCATCGCAAAAAGTGCACGCGAGGTTGTCCGTGGTGGGGTCGATGACATCATCACCGCAAGACGGCAGACACACCTCATCTGTCTCTTTGGTTTATGAGCACGTTGTCCAGAGAAGTCGCAGCGAAGAGAAACATACAACATAATTACTTGCTGTCATAGTCGGCTGTAAGGAAAGCTGGTGTGAGACACGGCGTTGGCGCTCGAGAGGGCGTTTTTTTTACTGTAATCCTTCGTGTGACAGCGATAAATCTATTGTCTCTAATCACTGTAAAAATGTACTTAAGGTTATTACAAGTTGATATAAGTTCTCCTCATCATAAAAAAGGCTGTTTTCGGGCCTGCAATGATAAACCGTTGCTTTCTGTGTTTTATGGAAATCATTTGTTTGTCCGCCATTATCGAACCACTATTAACAGAAGTGCTAATTTCAGAGAAGTGATGTGTTAAGCAGAATGTTCCACGAAATAAACCCACTGATACATGTCCCAAGAGGCTGCAGCTCGTCTCTCAGGTTGAAAACAGAGGCAGGTCAAAACGCCTGACTTTACCTCTTCTCCTACACAAACACAGGCTGGCTGAGGCGGCTCGCGGGTCGCCGGGGCTCGCATACGCTGTTTATCTCATTATGCAAAGCGGCTGAGGGATGCAAGAGGCCGTGGAATAGCATAATCTGTGGAGTTCATTGCGAGTCTCTTATATGTCTGAACATTGTTTGTATTGATTTATGTTTAGAGGGATCCTGACGCTTTGAAGGATCAGGATGAAACCGAGGTCAGTTGAGGCACTGTCCATTTCAAACTTTGTATTGTATTGATTGTATTTCTCTGTATAGAAAAGTTGTGCGTGGTGTTTTTGATTTCTGCATCCTCGTCCGTTCGCTGCACTCGGAAAGCAGAGCATTAGCGCACTTGATGAGTAGATTTGCAAATTCCCAAATGTCTTTAATGTGCCGCAATCTTAATCCTAACCCTCATTGCCAATAAATGAAGGTATAAACTGTAATAACTTCCTTGCATAGACGACCCATACGGCCATCCTTCTGGTGCGGACAGGCTGGGAAAATAAATCCAAACTTTGTCCAAGAAAGTTGTTTCTGACTGTGTTATCTGTTGTGTAAGGTGATGGATGACCAGCGGCGATTCATATCACAAAACATCCTATATATTTTGCCCACAATGCACTGCACTTCTCAACAGGAAATGAGAAAGGCTCCCCTCTGATGGCACGCCGCAGCGGAAAAACAATTTTCCAACTTTTCAATTTTGTCACAGTGTCACTCCCGTTAGTTAACCGGTCACTCCTGCAGGCGACTCGCAGTGAATGCGTTTCATAAACACGACCTCGAGAGCGACCGCAGCAGACGTCAACTTGAATCACTCCTCCGTGTATTGGCCTTGTTTTTTAAACACTCCTCATGCTTTATCATTGTGAGTTAGCGGCAACAACCAGCACCTTGCTAATTTCCTCCCATTTGCCGATGAGGGCTATTAATTTGCCGTGATGCTGTTCCTCTTTATTGGTTGTCGGTGCTGTCACATCACGCCATATCTCAGCTGGATCTCTCCTCTGCCGCTCCAGCGCCTCTGTGGGTCTCCCTGCTGGCAGAGCTTCAGGGAGAGGCCGCATTGAACCCCCTCATCCCTTTCTTCTTCTACCCTCCATCTTACCCCCAGTTCCTTCCACTCTCTCATCTGTTTCCCTCCTCCTCTTCCTCCCTGCAGGTCGCCTAAGCACGTACAGTATTTAATAATGTTCAGTCCCTTCTCTCACTAACAACCACATGAGCACATTCCCACTCTTTCATTTCAGAAAAACCAAGACAGAGGAATTAATATAACCCCCCCTCCCCTCCTCTCCTTGTCTTTCTTCTTCAGGCCTTTCTTTCTCTTCATTTCTACCTTTTCTTCCCTGCTCGGGGCTGCATCACAGCAACGAGCCACCGGGAGAATTTTAAACGCTCAGGATAAATTGTTTGTCTTAGGTAAGGGAGTCAAATGGCAGCGGGAGACAAGGAGAAAGGGTGTGTGCAGTGGGGGTGGAGAGGTGGTGGTGGTGTGGGTGCAGCAGCAAAGAAGCTTGAGAAAACTGAACGCTTTCCAGGGATGCAGGGGTGCAAATGGCAGCAAAAAAAAGTGGCGTGGAAACTCATCCTCTTGCATCTTCCATCAAATGCAAGGCCCTGAGCGGGTGGGGCCATGATGGAGAGGTGTGTGTGCGGGGAGTAGGGGTGGTGGAGGGGCGATTGTACAGCAGAGATGGGTGGGTTATTAATTTCCACTATGCAGTATCATGCAGCTGGTGGCTCCAAAGCGAGGTTTGGCGGTAATGAAAATGGCCTGAGTTGAAGATTAATGGCTCATAAAGACAGAGCGTTTAGATGGGACGGCCGCCTCAATCTGGACGGCGGTGACTAATCGCAACGGACGCTCGCACGTGCTCACTCGCGCACACATAAACATGCATGCACACACGCAGCCTCCACCTCACCCACCATCTCTCTGAGCTGGACTCCCATCCTCTCTCTCTTTTTTTTCTTTTTTACTCATCTACCCCCACTGCTTCATTTCCTCGTCTTCCCCCCTTTCTCCCCCTCCTCTTCTGATGTTGGTGTGAATTGTGGCGGGGTCAGAGTTCAAGGCGTGCAGAGAATTATCTTGATTTATGCCCCGCGAGCTCGCCGCTGGTCGCGGTGCACAGTGTGGCAGGCGGTCTGTGGACCATTGGGCTGGTGAGATGTAGGGGTGAGGTCACCCCTAGCCCCTTATTTTTTTTTTTTTTCCCCTTAATGGCAGCGACAGTGACAGGCCCACCGCATCATCAAGCCGGACAAATGGGCTCGCCGGGCGCTGGCGATTTATCCTTCTTTGCAGCTGAAGGTGCATCATATATCTCTGAGACCCACCCAATAAGGTTGTGAGAAACATGTTTTTAAAACAAATTGATTTGGATGCTTTACGATGTGTGTGTTCGTGGTGTAACAGCGGCTTGGGAGAATGATGCAGTTGTGGTTTTAACCGTGATGGTTTCGGCACCAGAAGCAATGGCGGCACAGGCCATAAAACAAGTGATTTTCATCAAGACAGAGAGTCAATCCTGTTTTACACTATTAGGCTGACATGTGTGCACACTATATAAACCAGGCGTGGGTCAAATGCTGCTGAACCTAACATCACGTCAGGTGAGCTGTCAGTCACAGAAAAGTGTGTTCACTGAATTTTTATCTGCTTATCATGGTTGTCTCATTTAGACAATGTAAATATAACTCAAAACAATCAATAGCCGATGACTTTAACCTTTGAACTTACAACTATAGGATGATATTTCCAGCCTTGGCTCTTGAGTCGCAGCCCTTAATTTCACCATAAGGTGGACAGTTTGATATCTAAAACGTGGCAGCTTCTTCAAAAGTGATGACTTGAAGTTTTCATATGGCCCGACCAGTATTTCCATTATCATTCATCAAAGCATTTCTTGGATTCAAGGGATTTTTAAAGACCATTTTTAGGAGCTATGGTTCATAAAGTTGAATAAAGGTTGGAAATGCGGGTGTTTTGAGTTCAACCATAATCAATACGTCATGCCATTTTTGTTGATTTGATTGGTCCAGTATAGTTTGTGTGTTCTGTTGGCAAGCTGCAGGTCTTAACACAGTCCGTTGCTTGTGTTTGTACGGTATGCCCTGACAGACATGACATCTATCAGCAGCTCAGTTGGTCTTACTCTCTGTGGCAAAGTCAGACATTTGCGAGTAGCCCTTGAGAAGCAAATCTAAATATGGGTCTTGGCCTAAGACTAGACTGCGGTCAGGGTCTGAAAGACTAGACCGAGTTTAATCCTCCAACCTAAACACGCAGGCTGCTGGCGTACAGCTGCAGCGGAGACCCGTCCAGCACAACACAGAACAACCTGACTGGTCGCACATGGAAAAGAAACAAAACACTGCCAGGATTACGGGTCCCAAAATTCAGTTCAATCGAGCATGGAAGTAAAAAATGTTAAAAAAAACAACACTCCGGGGTTTAGTTCCCACTGGGGCCACCAATGCTGCTACGTATACAGTCCTGATATTGTATGTTTTGGATAAAAGCATCCGCTAATTGGCACGCCAACCTCCGCACACGCCAGAAGCATCAAATTGGTGATATTTCTCCTGAAAAATTGGAAAAACAGTCACATCCGTGCCGCAAAAGACTTCTGTCGAGCTCATAAAGCCGCTCCTGAAAATGAAGGCTCTGCTGTTATGAAGAGAAATGACATTCCAGTTTAATCTAATTCCAGTTGTATCAAAGGGGAATTGATTCATGTAGATTTACATCGCCCTTCCTTGCACACACTAAAGCTGCTGGTCAACTAATTGCTGTTGTGTTTGTGCATGCGGACTCGAGTCGGGCAGATTTTGCTGGCCTGGACAAACTCCTATAAACTCAGTCAGTCTAACTCTCTCTCGTCTGGTTTTTGTGTGTGTTTGCTCGCTGTATTTGGCTTGTCTTTAATTCAGCTTCCCTTTCAGTTCAGCAAACTTCCTTAGGCTCCGGCTCAGTGTGGTCGCCACTTTTGTCCGTCCTTGAGCAGCGTTGTGTCAGCGTAGCGCCTCAAAACTACAGATGACAGCTACCTTCCTTTAATGCTAAATTGCCCCAGTTCAACCAGTGCACCCTGTGGACAGAAAGTGGATCATTAGACTGTACCGCCGCTTTGAAGGGCAGGCATGCCCCATAAAGGTTTGTAAGATGAAAGTAAGAATACGCCTCTGTATGCCACATTTACATCATATGAGGTGGTCAGGACAGATGGGCTTTCTATGTTTAAGACTGGCGCGTATGATAGTTGTATGATAGCATGATGCAGATTTGGTCATGTGAGGGTAAAAAGACAGTTGAACACTTTGTTATGTGAGGCGTTTGGATTTCAGGCGCTAAAAGTCTGACTCTCACAGCGCTAATTTAGTCAGATGGTGCCAATGATTACGCAACCTCTGACAGCACTTGAACGCAGCATTTGAGAAAGAGGATGGAGCAGAAATTGGAAGATGCTTGCCAGAAAAATAGCTGCATAGGGCGCGTGGAATGCCGCCAACCCAACCTGGGTTATTTACTATAAAGGCATGAGCTGAATTCTGCCACCTGTGCCTGAAACACAACCTGCAAAGTCGCCTCCTCCTTCCTCCTTAACAAGACACAACATGTAGAGCGTGAGCGGCTGAGTAGTTTGCAGCTCCATCTTGAAACCTCAACTAATAAACCTCAACTTTTTGCATGGATAGACACGACTGCCAAGAGAGGAAAGTCAGTCAAGTTCCACTTCCTAGTATTAGATATAGAGTAAATACTCCACCTAGCACTCTTAAAGCATGATCCAGTTCTCCATCATCCATCTGTGTGATCAGTATGTTTCAAAAACCATCAGAGGGGGTCAGCACGACACAACCAGTGCAGATCATTTTTGGTTCTAATCCTCACATTGCATTGTGGGAATGTTCAGAATGGATGATTCAAGTAAAAGTTGCTCTCGCTAAACGCAACCGCGATCAAATCTTTCCGAACACGTGAAAAACGCCGTGTCCAATTCACGCTGTTGTCACATAATCCTCTCATGGTGCAGGAATGTAATCTCCACATTATCCGCATCCACCACACATAATCTGCGCTTCCGAGTCCGTGCTCATTTCACATCATTGTTGTGCGGCGGCGGGTTCAGCAGCCATCATTCGCTCCGTGTGTTCGCAGCGTGACATGTGTGCATCTGGATCAGCCTATCCTCCGGTGTAGCCCCCGTGATCACCTCTCCACCTGCCCGTGTTTGCGTACAGTGCGCTCCCGCCTGTTTGGCAAGTCACACTTGGCCGTCTCCATCCATCTAATCAGGCATTGACACCTGGGCGACTGTTTCCTGTCAGCGGAGAAAATGAGAGCGCCCGTGTCAGATTTATCACGCCTGCGCCGTGTCGCCTGGTTCTCCCGTGAACCCTGGGAGCGCCGCTGTCGTGACTACCCATGCACAGATGTGTTTTAGGTTGTGCTGGAGGTGTGTGTATTCTTGTCAGCTCACTGACAGCGTGACATGAAAATCTATTTGTTTTTATCTTCTAAGAGGAGACCATTTGGGGTAAGGGGGTGGCGGCGACCCCTGGAACCTAAACTCTATCCAAACCTCATCTTCTACACTCCAACCCCCCACAAATTGGAGGCCCCCACACGCTTCCACCACCTCCTTCTTCTCCTCTCAGCGTGCCCTTGCACCTGGCCCCTCTGCTGGGGCCTGTCATCTGTTTTATCTGTCTCTTCTTCAGCGGTCCCAGCATGTGGGCGGAAGGGTCAAAGGGCATGGAGCGCACGGCGGCGCCGTCGCTGTTTACCTCCAGTTTTGACAGGGGTCTATTTGCTCCCACTGTTGCCTTGCGCGGCTTTACTTTGAGCCCGTTTGACTAGGTGTTAAGGGAGGAGACGGGAAGGGGAGAACAGAGGCAAAACAGCAGACAGCGGCGGCGGCGGCGAGGGAATCTGCTGTGCGGATGAGGAGGAAGAGACAAGGGAGGGGTTGGAAGAACAAGAGAGTCGAGGAAGAAGAGAAGGAGGGACACAAGGCTGTGCTGATTCAGCACTGCAGTATGGATTTTCATTTCTCTCCCTCACTACACTCCCTTCACAGGTTCCTCCTCCTCCCCGCGCTCCCCGACTCAGAGCCAGTCCTGCCAAATGAAGTTCCCAGTTCGCAAATCTAATTTCTCCCTCTTTCCTGGGGAGAACCTATTGAGGGGCATTAGATTTTCCCTGCCACATGATATCAAGCAAGCAGCGCCTCTAAAGAAATCACCCTCTTGAAAATAAACGACAAATTGGGTTTGGGTCCTGTGGCGTTTATGCACGCACCTTTGCTTTTTTTGTGTGTGTGTGTATGTGTGTGTGCGCGTGCGAACCCTGACCCAGCCGAATGAAGGCAGAAAACAATAGCCGCACATTTGCACCTGGTGCTTCCTGGAGAACTTTTTATTCTCATCTTAGGAGGTTTGGGGGTTCAGGAGGACTCCGGGGGGGGGGGATTTAGAGTTTGGCAGATCTGCAGATTTACACACAGGTTCCCACACACAGCAGCACCTTATTCATACAGAAATATACCTGCAGGCATGTAAACATCAACATATAGGCACATGCAGCTCCAAACACACACACCTCCTTGCAGACGTGCTGGTTCTAAAGCCCTGATGGATAAGGCCTCCTCACTGATATCTGAGCGTCTGTGTACAGCCGGAGACTATGCTGTCTAATTACCCCAAGTGGGAGCAGCGGTGGGTAGGGCTATTCATTTCCACGGTAAAATAGCCCCCGATAACGCTGCTTTTTTGTGTGTGTGTGTGTTGTTGTACAGTATCGCAGGGGCCAGTGATTGAATTACAGAGCATCCCCCGGTGACTAAGAGGCGGTAATTACAGCGTAATTTAAGATTACATTATTAACCGGCTGACTTTATTAGAATGTAACTTCACCTCCGCAGTTAGTTACATCCTTATCATAAAAAAGGAGATGATTAAGGGAAAGAGGAAATTGCCGCAATTGTCCTTTTGTAACTGCGAGTGCGTCGGGCTTATTAGCAGCAGAGCCACAGGAGGACTTCGCCGAGGTGTTTAGGAAGGAGGTAAAAGGTAATGTGCTGCTGACCTGAAAGAGAAAAGCCACTTGCTTTGTAGTCCGCTCTGTTTTCTGCTGCTGAGAGTGTCAATTTCCCTCCGTGTGGTTGTGTCATGTGGCTGTGCAAAGTGTCATAGTTGTATCCTTTGTGGCTGTAATGAACATCTAATTGAAATGTCTGTTCATCTTACCTCTAAACTGCAGTTTTTAAAAAGGCCAGCACACACGTGCGTAAACTCTGACCCCACTTCCTGGATTTTAGTACATTTTCCACTTGTCCCCTCTTTTTGTGGTCCCTCTTTCTTATCACCTGTGTCATCTTTTGTTTTCTGTGACAAAGCAGTTTCTTTTAAAAGCTTCTACAGCAAGAAACTTGACATGGCGATACTTGGCCTGCTACTGTTCTGCATTCACTTGCTGAGTCATCTTGCTTTTCTATTCAACCCTGCTGCATTGATTTGCTGTAGTGAAAAGATTTAAGGTTTAGTTTGAAAAGCCTGCAAAGAACAAAAAGTCTTAATGCATTGTAGTTTGGTAGAGTATCAGTCAATCTCAGGGCTGACACGGAGAGCCTGTTTACACCTGGTATTAACGTGCATCCTGGTTGATCCGATCACAAGTGGGCCGTTCTAAGCACGTCACTTCACAGCTATCACGACAGTGCATCTCCACATGCCTCTTGTGATCAGATCTAAACTTCCCCGCTGTACTTTGAGCTGTCCACTTACGATCAGCCATGTTGATGCCAGGTGTAAACGGCCGCCAGCCATTCACGCTCACATTCACACCTGAAGACAGTTAGCCAGACCTGCATGTCTCTGGACTGTGGGAGGAAACCCAGAGCTTTCTTGCTGTGAGGCCACAGTGCTAACCAGTGCACCAGCATGTCTCCCAGCCTCCAGCCAGAAACTGGTCAATTTTGGCCGTTTTTCCAGCCGGATTTGGCCAAGATGTAACCATTTGGTTTCTTTTCACTCTCCTTCATCCAAAAAGCTTAAACTTGCCGCTTAAACACCTCAAAGTAAAGCAGCTGGGCGCCAACAACCACTAAGTTACCTTGATTCGAAATTTTTTCCTCTCGGTTCTGACCCTCCGTTCACACTTAGTCGACATTTTTCACCCCCAAATATTGAGCTTTCTGCCACGTCCAAACCTGAGACGGCTGTGCCATCTTAAAAACTCATTCGATGACGTCTCAGTGTAGCAGCGGAGGAGTTACTGTTTGCTCAGGTGTTTGACACCAGAAACTGAAAAATATGTAAATGAGTGGGTTCAGTTGTGGGTTCAGCTGTATTAAAACGCAGTGCAGGACAGAAACACGGCACTGTAACACACGAGGGCTGTGATGCAAAGTTTTTTCAGATTCCTACCGAAATAGGATGAAGAGGTTTAAAAATGATGACTGTGGACACATAATTCAGCCAGTTTAGTGCGGATAAAGTAAAAGGTCATGAATCAAATGTAAAAGAAAGTCTTCATGCTTGTGAGTGTTACATCCACACACACACACTGATCTCTGCTCTGCTTGTATTTGCAAATGCCGCCTTTGAGGAGGGAAAAGAATCTGAAATCCTGACCTGACAGAAACAAATCCACACTTGAAAATACATTGAAAACACTCCCAAATGTACAAATAACATCCACGTCAGCCCTTAAGCGCTCACACACACTCACAGAGACAAAGCTCAAACCTCACACACACACACACACACACACACCAAACAGCCCAGCGAAACAGCAGCACTGTGCAAAGTTGACCTGAAACTGAAACAAGATTAACCCCGATCCCAGGATTCACACACAAATCCTCTCAAAGTGCAAAAACATGAGCCAGGCCATGGATAATGATTACACATCCCTTCATTAGCATCATATCAGTGTTATGGATTAGACTCAACAATAGCCGCCATTGTAGGAGCCGCTATCAAGCATCTACCACATGAGGGGCTGAAGACAATCCTCACTTGTATGACAGAAGCTCTCAGTCACCAAGCAACAAAATGGCAAAAAGTCTCCCTTTGGCACTGTGACGACACTGATGGATGAATAATTCTGTATTTTATCATCTGTTTGTGGCAAAGCTGGCCAGAATAAAGAAACGTAAATGTCCCCCATCAGCCTTTTGCCAATAGATGGCAAATGACTGTCCATCACATCAGCTCATTAAAAATAAAGGGACTTCCTGGTTTTAATGGACATAATAATGACTGTTAAAGTTCATCCTGGAAGATGGCCGACCCCTCTCTTCTTGACCTCAGTGAAAAGCTGCGTGTTTTGTCATCAGGGTACAACATTCACTTACCTTTATTCAGAGCATTCTTATTAAAGGGACGTTGCAGTGAGTGGTCAAAACATGCAGCATTAAGCAAGTGGAGTCCATCTGATTTTTGTTCATATGTGATGAGCCTCGTACAAATTCTAATTGGGATGGAAACCTCAAGCTGCTTTGTTGGTCCGATTCACATCCACAACAGGTGGCGGGCTTGAAACTTGTCTTTGCAAGCTGTTTGCCTTCAGTAATTACTGGGAGAGACCCAGGGGCTGCAGACAATCACTATTTCACCATAAATGAGGGGGAGAGAGAGGAGAGAAGCCGCCGATGAGGGTGAGAGAAGGAGAATGGATGGAGGCAGTGGTGGAAAGTGACTAAATACATGCACCCAAATTCACTAAACTATTTAAAGTAGTTAAATCCCCTTTACTAGCTTAAACGTTAAAGCGATGAACACATTAATGTATCAATAAATTTAATCCGATAATATAATATACAGTGTATACTTCTGAAATATGCCATTCTGCATAATGAGTACTTTTACTTTTGGTATTTAAAGTGTATTTTGATGGTAATACTTTTGTAATTTTACCTTATGGGGACAAAATGCCCCAAAGTCCCCATAATGTAAATCATTGAATTATATGGTGAAGGCATGGCTTAATGTGAAGGTTAAGGTTAGACAAGTAGTGGTGAGTCTCTAAGAAATGGACGTAATCTTCCTTGCTCTCTTTCCTTGTTCACACACACACACACACACACACACACACACACACACACTTACCCGAGTACAGTACTAATTTCTGCAACTCTGAATGAACTCTGTAGCTTGTCAGAGCTGCAGGCATCAACAGCTCAACAGCTTTTAAATATTTGGGGAGGTAGAATGAGGAGGGTGGCAGGGAGAAGAGTAGTGTGTGTGTGTGTGTGTGTGTGTGTGCGTGTGTGTGTGTGTGGGCTGGGATACAGATAACAGCAGGTTCTTCTTACTCTCTGTCTTTTTTAGACTTCACAGCGGGGACGTTTTTGGACAAGTGGCAGGGCTTGATGTCGGGTTTAGATTTAGGTTCATTCACAAGAGAAAAAGACGCTTTCTGTTCTGTTACACTTTGTCATTTACATCTTGTGAATTTACATTTTGTTGAGTCAAGTTTTTTCCTTTAGTTGGTGATTTCCAGTTTTCTCATATTGCCTTGTTTGGACTAGTGTGAACAGACTAACTCTCTTCTCTTTTAATTCAGAAAAAGTATGAATACTCTACTGAAATAATTGACCATTTTTACACATGCATTTATATAAAAGTGGAATTTTAGTTGGTCGAGGTGGAGCTCATTTTATAGAAGACTTCATCTTCTTGTTTTCCTTATTGATTAATCTGCTTGTTTTTCTCTCGATCATTCGATTGTTTGGTTTGGAAGACTTCATAAAAATAGTGAGAAGTGCTCAGCCCAGAGCCCTGCTGCTCTGCTCTAACAGCGATGGCTTTATCAATTATGCACTTGCGCACATTTTCAAAAGCTGATTAGAAACTTGGACATGGGTGCGGCCAAGAAATCTGATAATATTTTTCTTCCCCGTTGACATGAGCTGGAAGAAATCAGCTTGCTGCAGGAAGCTGACGGCACCCCGGTTACTTCAGGTCCAGTTAAGCTGATCAGAAGTAGGTCAGAGAATTGTCTCAAGCTCTTAAATCAAAGATCGACATGTTACTAAATCTAATCTAAATCTAAAAAAAGTGAAATCCAAACTTGGACATACGTGTAGACATCTAATTTTTGTCCTAAAAATTAAGTTTCATCAGTAGAAGATCTTAAAAGGAGAGCATGTGTCCACCTGTCACACCTGTGTCTCCATGTTTCTGTGTGAATGTCCCCCAAATGCATGAGCGCTGCATGTGTGAGGGCCCGTGGCTCTGTAAACATTACCTCATCGCTGTCATGCTGCGGGGGCCCAGGCCCACCCCCATGTCGGCTCCCAGGTCTGTGGGAACTGAAGCCCACTCTGCTGTCTGGAACAAAGGGCAGCCCTCCCCTGCCCCTCGCCCCCTGCCCCAGCCACCGCTGCCCCAGCCCACCTCGCAACAAAAGGGGCCACGGGGCCTTAATTCCCAGGCAACGATATAAATGGTGGCCCCCGACTCCAGAGGACGAGGCAGGAACGAATGGGCCTGAAAACCGAATGGGAGGGTGGGGAGAAAAAAATGGCAAAGAAGTCATAAAAGAGGTGCCCCCTCCACCTCCTCCTCCTCATCCAAGAGGTCCTTTTGTTGGTGGGGGTGAGGGGACAGGGGGGTGGTGGGTGAAGGGACCAGGGTGAGAATAGACAAAGGACAGGTCGGAGAGAGTGGCAGGGGTCAAAACTGCCAGCCACCCCCGCCACACATACATCCACCAAAACTCCCGATCGAATTCAGACACACGCACGCACACACACACTGCCATTTCAACCACCAATCACTGCAGAGGGACGGCTCACAGACATCCCATTGGAACGCTCAAAGTCGTTTTTGAGAGCTTCATAATGAAGCTGATGCGCTGACAGCATGCTGATGGTATGCTGCCAACAAAGATCATTCATTACAAAGATTAATTTCAACCTTTTTGTCTCGAAACAACAGAAAAAAGCCATTCAGTAACAAGGGATCATTCTCGTCCAACTCAGTGTCTCAGACTTTTTAAGCTCTTCTTTTCACAATAACCTTTGAGACTGACTTGATTTATTTCTCACATCTTCGGCGCTCAGCATGGATCGCTCCAAAAACTGACTCATCACTGAATACTGGGGAAAAATAAACCTTAAAGCCTCGTGAAGAGTCGGACTTTTACCATGATTGCTGCGTCCCAGATACACTGATGTGACCTGAGAGAGACATGGCAGGATGCACGTCGGTCCCACGACCAATCATAGCTCGCGCTAAGGATCAACTTGTCATTGCATCCGTCACACTTTGAGGAGGAAGGAAGTGAGCAGGCACTTGATCACGGTGACCATTTAGAAGATCAATTCTGCCATTTTTTTTCTGCCAGATTTAAATGGAGCTTGTGTCTCTTTGATTGGGGCAGTTATCATTGATCATCCTCACTGCTAGGCTGTTTTTCTGTTCATTGCAAATGAAGCTAATTTGCTCGGGGGCCAGCTATGTAAATTGTGTTTAGAAATCTGAAAGCTTTCCTGAGAGGTCTGTAGGTTAAATCACCACTGTGTTACATTAGTCAGCAAGAGAAAAAAAGAAAGGTTATTCGCATGAAAATGTTGTAGTTTTAGTTGTTTTTCTGCAATGGAGTCAACAGTTTGAGCCCACAAATGCTCTCAACTGTTAAAGGAGTGTATTTTTTTGCAGTGTAGCTGAGGCGGGGTGTCCACTGGGTTGGTGAAGTGGCTGGGGAGAGTGCAGGATAATTGGGGCTATGTTGTATCTAGTGTCTGTGGCACTTCAGCGCTGGGGGTCAGGGACCTGAAAACACTGGCTCAACAGTTACCAATCATTTCAAACCCCCGGCTGAAGAAAAGCATCGTGGGCCAGCTTTCTCTCAGGGCCACGGCCTGTGGAGGTTCAAAGGGACAGTGAGGCTCACAGGCCTGTGTGTGTGTGTGCGTGTGTGTGTGTGTGTGTGTGTGTGCGCACCTCTTTTGAAGCGAAAGAAGAGCTCAGAGGCTAGAAGCTTGAACAATTACAGCAATTTTACTCCACTTTCACTCTCTCTCTCTATCTCCTTTTCTCTCCCTCTCTCTCTCTCTCACACACACACACACACACACAATCTTTACCAAACAAAGATTCATGCCCTACACTCTCCCTCCCCTTCTTTCATTCAGCAGACAATATATTTAACTTCCGAGCAGCTGATGACATTCAACATTTTTCAGCAGCTTCGTCTCCGTCCCGAAATTAAAGACAACGTGATAATGCGCTCTCGAGAATTGTGCGAAAATTGAAATTTAACGTTTTGGCTCATCTTTAAGCGAAACATTTTATCACCACAAACAGCAATAAAGAGGATTTCAAAGCCATTTTGCCCCGCGTTCGGTTTGTGAGGCGTTTTATTTTTGCTCCCAGGCGCGGGGGTTTACTGAAGACCTATCCTCCACCCGCCCCCGCCCCAACTTTTTCCTCCTCTTCCTCTGCATAACATTGTGGCCACAGATTGTGTGGAATGCAATTAGAGCGCCTAAATTAAGTAGTAATGGAGAACCAGGTCTCCCTACCAGTGTTGCCCTGGCAACGAGCGCTCACAACACCGCCTCTAGTAGTTTTGCTACTTTATCTGCAAAATGCACAATTGAGCTTTAAACCAGCTCTCTGTCTGCAGGAGCCAGGCAGGCAGGGCGGAGGGCTGCAAGGAGGGGAGGATAAAGCATGGGAGGGGAGCGCTGGAGATGGGGGAGACGGTGATTGGGAGTGGGTGGGGAGGGGGGGTGAACAGCTGCGTGCTGGGAGGTTTTCGTCTTGTGATATTGCCGGCCGTCAAATATTTATTCCACAAACTGTCTAATGCGGCGTGATGCGCTCCTGTGTGCGGATGAGGGCCAGATTTCAAAGACCCCCTCAAAGGATGACGTGTGTTCGGCGAGCTTTGATTGCGCGCTCCCCCTCCAGTTGTAGCGCGACGTGACAGAGAGGAGAGAGGCTTCGCTTTGTAAACAGCCTGTAGTCGCGGGGGCCTTGTTGACTAATGTCACAAAAGCTCTGTGAATTGCAGACGTGCGTTGGATTTTCATCGCGAGCCGCAGATTTCTGGAAATGGGATTAAGGAGCGCAAGGTGCAGTCGCACCTGCAGACTTTGGTCTGAACCGCCGAGGAAAAGTTTTGCTTGTTGGGGTTCACACCTCTCACTCTACAAGTGAATCAGAAGGTGTGAAAAATCACATGAACTCAAGCGCATGAATTAGAAACCGCCATCCTGCCAGGTGAGGGAGGTTGAATGATTTATTGTCTGCCATAAATTGGCCTCTCTGGTGTTCACACCACAAAACAGAAAAACCAATAGCTGCGTCAAGCATGAGCAACAGCTGGCAACTTCCCTCTCTCCCATAAAACAACTGCATTTTTGCATCATTTCCTGCTTCTTGAACCTTCGTGGTGAGATCTGCCAGTTCTGATTACATGTAATTAAGGAACAAATTCGAGAATCATTGACCGCTGAGTGACAGGAGGTTAACTCACTCTACTTATCGTCCTCCAGAAGATGCGAGCGGTTGCATCGCCTGTGCCGCCTTCAGCTCAGAAACCTGTGCGATATGTGCAGTAGCCTGTGTCAAGAGAACTATGGAGTTGCGTGAAGTGTGTTCATCCACAAACAGACAGAATAAAAGGTTATGAATGCAGGACTTCAACTCCTCAAACGCTGTTTAGGTCTGAAAACGAGGTGCGTCTAGGAGAGCTTTTTCAGGTCACTTCGGTAAATATCTCCACTCGGAGGAAAACGCCACATTAGCAAAATGACAAATCTCCCCATTGTCTTATCTCAACAAACCAGAGCATCACAGCTGTCGTGTGTTAAGGAGTGGGAAAGACACCGTTAGCTGGTTGAACCTCCTGCTTTTCATTGTCACTTTTCCTGTGTTTTAATACAGCCATACAGCCAATACATCTCACAGTTTAATTGTTCTCATTTCAACGTATTCCTGTGTTCCTGAACGAGCACGAAACAGCGATTTCAGCACAGATCATCGTGTGTATGCTACCTGTTAACCAGGCAAACACTTTAAATTAAAACACTATTTGATGACAGCAGATGTGAGTTCTGTATTTTCAGATTAAAGCACTTTGCAGAAAGCTCAGTTTTGGATGTGATTAATAATGGGCAAGAGGTCTTAACACAAGGAAAATCTACTACATGCCAGATTGCCCCCAGCCCTGGTTTAATGCTGTAGCTCCATGGAAAGCTCCTCTGCACTTGGTAAAGAAACAACACCATGTTCACAAGCAGCCTTAATGGAGAGAATATGACTTTGGATCTGCCATGTGTGCAAACAGGTAACAGGTGTTGTGCTCTGTATTATTTAGCTGGCAGTCAGCTTTGAACCAAGCATGCGTTCCCCAAGTCAGGCTTTGTTGCAAATCAGACTTAAGTGAAGATAAGTGGGCCACCTTGTTGTCCTCAGGGGGGCCTCGGCCCTGCAGATGTCCGCGTGATGTAATTTCATAGACGCACGCACAAATTTGCACGCAACTCAAACGTACATGCGCGCCAATAGTTCGTTTCTCCCTCTTGCGTTTTCAGGCCACAGCTGGGTGCATTTAAAGATGACCGGGTGCCACAGGTTTTTAAGTTGAACCCACGCAACATCAAACAACACACACACACACGCACACACACAGGAGCGGGACACACAGGTGCTGCGCAAACCTCCGACTGTAACCGTGCCAGGAGGATGTCCCAAACAGAGGCGGAACAAGTGTATGGCCCACACATGCTGCAGGAGATTAGGACTCTCTCTGTCTGAATCGACTCCATGTGTTTCCACTTGCCTGGAAACCATTTTACTTTGGTGGTAGCTCGGCTAAACTACTGTCTCTGTTGAAAAATGACTGACCTCGCCGGGTGAGAGCAGCCAGGTGTGTTTCAGTGGAGCATGAATGCTGTGTTGTCAGGTTTTGAATGACTGGCCTGCTGGGGGATTTCGCTCAATCTGATAACTTAAAAAGTGGAAGTTTTGTGCTAAATTTGCCCGAAATGTGGTCTAAAATTCTCACAGTTGAGGTGTATTACAAAGGGCTTCTTTTCCTGTTCCCTTCAGTATGATGTAACACAGTCTAACTGAGTACATATGGGTGAATTTCTGCTTATAAGTTAACAGGTAAGTTGACCGACGGGACAAACTCATTGGTGTTTTGCACTAAGAAATTATCACACCTTATATGAGCGCTGCAGAGGTGTGAACGAACAGACTGCTGTCCACAGTATGGGTGGTAAAGGCAACGTGAGATGTCTAACACTTAGCATCACCAATGTTGTGACATCTCTGTGATGTTTTAGACGTATAAATACACACCGCTCACTATTCTGGTGCTTGCTCATCTGGCTAGGCGAGAAAGCAAGGCAGAAAACAAGGCTGGAGGAAGGAAGGAGGATGAAGTGGTGAGGAGAGGGAAGGAAAGAGGCAGGGAAGGGAAGAGGAGCGCGCTGTTTTGGTGCTCGAAGCTCGGCAGGACGGGCGCCAGGAAAGCCGGCCAAGGTGTGTTGTTGTGGTCTACCGGCGCAGCGATCGCGGGGGTCTGCTGGAGAGAACATCACACCGCTTCATCGCCGTGGCAGCAGCCAACCACAGGGGCCCGTGCCAAGATGCTTGGCCAGCAATCCCACAATCCTTTGGTGCGTGTCACTGATGAAGGAAGAGGCCTGCAGTCCACAGCGAGAGCTTTTGGATCTGTATGAATTCAGGGCGGAGTGTCATTTGTTTTGATAAAACATCAAATAAATCAGAGAAATCATCACACATTACTGAGCTCTGTTCAGATCACTTGATGCATCGTCTTTACTGTCTTTACCAATCTTTGGTTGCTCTTTCTACCTGCATTATTAAGTTAAGGCTGATGCTGGCTGCTGACAGTATTCCTACAATGCTGTTTACATGGCAAATGAAAATAAATATCCCACTAATATTCCTGTGTTCGTGCAGCTGTGCACACTCAACACACAGCCTCCCTCTTTCATTCGCTCAACCACCTTCTTGAAGAGGCTGGTGATGTTTTCACATATCAAAAAGCCTGTTTACACCAAGCGTTTCACGATTTTTTAAAGTAGGTGTGTTCCTCCTTCCGAGCAGAAATGTGGGCTTTTCTTCTGCGCGTGCATCTCTGCCCCAGCCTTGCAAACTGTTGGCTAGGCAACGCACAGAGCAGAACTGTAAACAGGCAAGAGGCCGTGTGATGCAGATTGTGGTGGGAAAAAAAACCCCCAACTGAGACGCATATTCTGAATGAGCTGCGTACATGTCCAAAGAGTGCTTGAATGATATCAACATATCCCACATGTCTTCATCAGAAAATTCTCCATTAGGCCTAATTTGGAATATCCAAACACAATACGCTGTTTACATGACCCACATAAAATCTGGAATATTGTCATCTTCAGAATAACGGTTGAATGTTAGCATGTAAACAGAATCAGTTCAAGATCAAAAGCGACCATGCTTTAGCCGTCTCTCACTACTTTCTGACTTCTTGACCTGGCAGTTCCGCACACACTCACCTAAGTTTGGACTGAGACGTGTCGGCATTTATTTGAGCTCTACACAAACCTTTCTCGTGCTCTGTTTTTGATGTTGATGTTTGTCGCCCATTTCTTCCATTTTTATATGTAGTGACGTGGTTGTCTTGTAGTTTGGGTGGTGATACTCACAACTGCTGGGCACCGCTGGACATTTCATGACAGTTTTATGATGGTGGAGCTGCTCATGGGAGGGTCAGGAAGTAGTCCCAGTTGTGACTTTTGGGGAACTGATATTTATGACTGTACCTTCCATACACATGGCTTTTTATGTAGAATATCAGCAGCTTTACCCTTTAAAGACAAATGTGACGAGGTTTTGCAGTATCTGCAGGTCAAAACCTCACCAGTGTGGCAAAAGAAACAGGAGCATCCTAGCCATCCAGTTACTGGCTCCTGGCTCGGGCGGAAAAGTCAGGCGACTGGCAGGAGGAGAGTGTGTTTATAGCATAATGTAATCCATTATGAGTGCTTTAACTAGGCCACCCTCACACTCTTTTACATAGCCCACAATAGCTTTCTTCCTGCTGGCCTCTCTTCTGTTAATATAAGAGATCAAAGTGAGAGGAATTTCTGGCCTTTTTTGCACTCTGAGGTGAACAAAATCGCTCATTCAGTTATTCACCAGGTGGCTTAACGCAAGAGAATAAGTAATATTTGAAAAAAAAATGAATGCTGTGCAGAGACAAAATGCTAAATCAGTAGTATCCTATACAAACAATTTACAAACGAGAGTCAACGTCTCGTTCTGAGCTCTCACCTCATATGGAGGAGGTGTGAGGAGGCATCAGGAGGTGCAGAGAGGCTAGAAAAACAGCAAGAAGGAGGTGTGTGCAAGATGGACAGAATGTGCCACTTCTTCTGTCTTACTGCCTCGGCGGTTTCGACGTGGCGAGGAGTGTGAATCGCGCACGGCATGAACAAACACGAGTCGGCTGCACGCTTAAAGACAGCGGTCAGGGTGTGAAGCATGAATCACACGTGAATGCGCGAGGACATACAGGCGGACCCACACACTCGGAATCACACATGTGAGCACATACAGATTTTTGCATTGAGCAGGGAAAAACTGATGCAACAGAGATTTTGGTTTTCTTTTTTACTTAATGACACATCTGCCCAGACAGCAGGAAAAACCAACTAAAAATACTTCATCAAAATAAAACTCCACACCCACAGAAATACCATAAATCCTGAGGTAGAGGCGGCTCAAAAAGTTGCAAATGACATCAGAAAATGTTCGTGTTCATCAGTGAAAAATGACCACAAACCCTTGCACTTGCACTTGCACTCCTCAAAAACAAAAATCTGCAGAGTTTCAGGTGGCGTGCGGCGTTTTCGACACCGTGTAATTGACTTTTGAAAGATCGACGGGGACGGCGGGAAAAGGGAGCGGAGTAAGAAAAGGAAGGAAAATTTTAGTTTATGAACTTTAGAAATATATAATTGCAGGCTGCTGAGGGAAGCGGCAGAGAGGAAGTGCAGCAGGAGTACTTGTACCTCACACACATACACACACACGCACACACACACACCACTACCTGGGGAGTGTGCATACACTGCTCTCCTCTTTGGCCAGAGGCTGGTAAATAATGGATGTGTTGGTGGAAGCTCAGGCAGTTTGAAATGTAAATGTGACGGATGGAGAGTAGTGTGTGTGTGTGTGTGTGTGTGTGTGTGTGTGTGTGTGTGTGTGTGTGTGTGTGTGTGTGCGTGTGTGTGTCTGTGTGTGTGTGATGCTGTCACTTGTGGCTGGGACTGGTTATGTGTCTGGACTGGTGATGGGCCGTCCTCCCTGAAGGGAAGAAGGAGAGGAAGTGCAGGAGGTGGAGGAGAGGTGTGCGAGTGCTCAAAGAGGAGTGGACGCAAGGGAGATGCGTGAGGGAGGGGGAGGAAGGAGGGGAGGAAGGTGGAAGAGAGGGACAGGAATGAAAGAGAGCAGGAGGAAGAGGCTAATTAGCTCCACTTTGACCCAAGAAACCTCCGAGTAGTCATGAGGTGGAGCGAGAGATAAAGTGTTGATACGAATGAAGTCAAGTATGGTGGGACTGGCATTTGGGAGTATTCGTATCGAGTAGAGTGGACCGACATGTGCATTGGAAAAACCCCTCACAAGAGCCTGTGTGACATATCTGTAGCACAAACTCCAGCTACGTTCCCAAAGTCAGTGTTTTCATTTCTAAACTTTCGCTCTTTCATCCTGTTGTCGTCTGCGACGAGCCTACAAACACATCGAATGCAAGAGAGAAATAAAAACATGCGCAGCTCATCTGTGTGGAAGCCAACATGAGCAAATAAAGAAAAGGAGTTAAGAGGTGTAACAGCCTCTAAACTGTTTTTGCCGTCTGATATGTCTTCAAATTCATGGATCTATCACTCAAACCGACCTACTTGGAACCATATTTCAGCATCTCACCAACATGCCCTCCACCAACACAGGCGCCTCTTCAATGCAGCGCTGATTTCAGCCTGAAACGCCTGCTGAAGCACTAATAATCTGACTGAAACGGCGAGACAGGACCCACTGTCACACGTCCTCATAATCTTTAGCGTTTCCCAGCTGAGAGGTGCGCTTAGCTTTTTGTTCTGCTGCACCTCCGAAGCATGACAGCAACTCTAACCCTGCCCGCATTTCCTGCCATTTAGTCTGCAGTCTGGCGTGAGTCAGAAATTGATATACGATCAGACACAGATTGAGAGCAAGATTTCATCAGACACAGTGTGACGTGCAGTGAAACCGCAAGATTGCTGTGATCGTGCAGTGTATGGGCATCTTTAGTCCTTTAAGATAAACATGAATCAAAGCATGTGGAGAAACAGGAACACAGTTTTTTGCTGTAATCCTGTCAGTTCGTGAAGCAGTCATAGTTGAATCATGTGCAGCTCTTTCGCACATCCTGCATTAAGAGAGTTACTAGTCCCCGATGAATCGTTTGGCTGCCGGTGTGAGTGCCTTGTGTAAAAACTACATCCCTGGTCTAATGCAGCGGTGGAGGTCAGCTCCAGCATATGGCTCAGAGTGTGTGTGTGTGTGTGTGTGTGTGTGTGTGTGTGTGTGTGTGTGTGTGTGTGTGTGTGAGATGCCAGCTGGCCCAGACATGACAGAGGCAGAGGATGGAGTGAATGAAAGAGAGAGAGAAGGGATGAAGGAGGGAAGAAAAGGATGGATGGATGGAGGGACAGAAGGAGACAGAGATAGATGGAGAGAGGTGGGAAGGTGAAAAGCATGGAGGGAAACAAACGTGGAGAAACTGGCATCTGTTGCCCTCCCAACCCCCGCCATCACCACTGTCACCACCAGCTCCCATTGGTGCAGTGCGTCCATGTGACATGTGTGTGTGTGTGTGTGTTGAGATAAGACAGAGGAAAGGGCCCAGATGGTCTGAGGGGAGAGTGACAAGTGGCTGTCAGGGGATTCAGACAGCCTGGCCCTCTGCTGCCCTCCTGGCACACACACACACCTCCATCTCTTTGTAGGACCCCCACCTCCTGTGGGGCACCTGTTCACCCTGCGCTGCACCTGTTTGTGGAGCATATCTGCAGTAAAAGGGATATTTTTACACCAGTCACCTTTCGAGCAAGCGTTTGTCAGCCCAAAACAAAACTGAAAAGCTAATTTTGTTTCGTTCATCAGAAAGAAACCAAAGCCGCGCAGGCGTTAAGCATCTTTGGTTATTGAAAATGAAGCAACCGTTTGGAGGCTGGGAGTCAAAACTAATCTGAGCATGATGCCATAATACCTCCTTAAGCACACGTAAAGAAACAGCCGCGTGTTGGCTCCGGTCCAGATTGTCTGAGAGTCATCAAATAGAAACATCCATCCTCTGAACCAGCTGTTCCCAACATTTCTCTGCCCAATTTTGAAAGAATTTCCTGCCACCCCACCAACACGCTGGACATGTTCCTTTTGTGGATGTTTCTCGGAAGCTTCTGTTGTGCAAAATCATCTTCCACCGAATGAATCCCTCCAACCTGAATCTTGATCGTCTTAATAACGCAGCCCTTGTTTGTTTATGAAATGAATCCTACATTTTATCGCAGCAGACGTTTCAACTTCCCATAGCAGGTGGAACAATAATGACGGCTGCGGTCCTGCAATCATTGCAATGCAATGCATCCATTACTGTTATTAGCTCCACTTGTGTTTCATGCAAAATGAACATTTTCCTCTACGTTTGGCCTTAGTTTTAGTTCACTAAAACTGGGATTTAATTAGACTTCTTATCAGTTTGGCTGCATCACAGCCTGAGGATTTTTTATGTGAGCTCTTATTCAGTAAAGCCTCCTTTTTTTTTTCCTCAACCGCCATCTTGAGTTCCTCTTTTATGATTTGGAAAATGCGTGTTGCACCTTTTGTCATGTCCACTCAGCCTTTCTAGTGGACTTCACAGAGCAGAGATGACCAGATAAACAGCATTTTCTCCTTTGCAGCCTCACTATCAGGATTTTTATCACCTTTCACAGCATTTTGTGTCACATATGGCAACGCAACTGCTCAACGACACACACCGGCGATGCTTCCCTGCAGGAGCGATGCACCTGTGACTTCATTTCCTCCATTGCTTTGTCAATTACTCTTTACCTCATAGAAGCACCAGCGTAACCACCTCTGTGCTTGAGGATGTCACGTGCATCTCCATCACTGAGGACAGCGCAGATCTCGATGCACTGCCAGCAGCCCCGTACATTAAAGGCACTTGTGAAGCAGCTCCCTCTGACAGTAGTGGAGCTGAGAGAGAGCGCTTGAGAAACAGCTTAAAGAGGAGGAATCAATGTAAATATAATATTATTGGCCACAAATTATTGGTTGCACTTAGGCACAGTGCCTTTACTAATTACACATAAAATAAATCAGATTTTACTGATGCAAAGGTGTTCAAAACGATGCATCTTGACTTCATCCCAAATTGTATCTGGTGCACACTTCACACTGGGGCAATCACATCATGAACTTTTATGCACAGATGCGAATGGGTGAATCGTACCATCCCGACTGTCGGAGGACTTTAATGTGCCGCCATAAAACCAAATCCCGAAGTCCCATTTATGAGGGAAATTAGCATTAGCCACAATAGCGACAAAGATATAAACATCTGAACGCTCTCGTGCTTTCGGATATTTGTGTCAGATTCTTTGTCTCTCTCTGTCCCACTTTCCTAAATTTCTCTCTTTGACTCTCCAGTGTTTTGACACTACATGTGTGCTGACCGACTGGCCGTCGAGGCCGATGGAGGGATTGTCACAACCAGTCAGGGTGTGTATTATCTGTCATTTCTGAGCCATGGGACTCAGTTTAATGGATAAAGCCTGCGGAAAGCCCACACCGCCGGCCTCTTTATATCTTTATGGGTCATACACTCATCTTCCCAAACACCCTTAATACGCTTTATCTCTCACACTCCCTCCTTCTCCTCTTTCTCCCACTGCATCGTGGACAGACACACACACACACTCATGTTAACTCAGTTGCCCTTGATTTGCGTGATCCGGTGATTTTTTTTTTTCCCTGGGAATTTCCTGCTCGTCCTCTCCGAAATGAGAGGAAATGAAGAATGGGACTTTGGGCTCCGAGGCCGTGACCCTCGCAGTCCCACAGCAAGGCTCCCTGGGATATGTAGGCGCCTCCGGACTCGGGGACACCAGGGGGTCTCCCCTCATCGGGAAGGACGGCAAGTGTGTCTGTGAAAGTAAAAGAGCAAAAAGAGAAAAATTGACAAGAGAAATTGGGTGTGAGACGAGGGGAGGAAGGAAATGTGTGTGTGTGTGTGTGTGTGTGAGTGAGTGAAAGAGTGTGTGTGAATGACAAGAAGGGAGAGCGGAAGGAGAGAAATTGTGTGTTGGTGAGAAAAAGAGCAAGTGTGTGTGCATGAGGAACAGCTCGTCCTTCAGGCTCACCTCGGCCCCCCGGGGTCTTTCTTCTCGGCGGCAGCAGCAGCGTTTTACTGGCCCCGGCTGACGGCCATGAAATGGCAAGAAATTTACTGCTCTGGAGCTTATGGATGTGAAGGCAGAGTGAGGACATCTTCTCTCTTTCACCCTCTCCCTCCTTCTTTTCTTCCTTCCATTTCTCCCCCTCTCACTTCCCTCTCATCCTTTCTTCCTTTTCAGCTGCCCTTGATTTCCATCCATCCTTCCTCCCTTCCTTCATTCCTTCCTGTTCTATTCAATTTTTTTCCTTTCCTTATTCCCTCTCTGTCACGTCTATTTAAAAACTTTTTTAGCCTCCTTTTTTCCTTTCATCCCTCTCTTCCTGCCCTCTGTCTTCCTTTCCTCCTTCCTTCCCTTCCTTCCTGTTCCCTTTCCATCCTCCCCCTCCTCCTTTTACCTCCTCTTGTTTCCTTCTATTTCTCTCCCTCTCTCACTCCTTCTGTGTCCATCCTACTGTATCTTCTCTTTATCTTTACAGCCCACTACTTTGAGTTAATTCAACGCTAATTCTGCTTTTTGGCGCACTACAATACCCATGAGCCTCGGCTGCCGTTGCTAGGCAGAAGAAGCTGATCAGAGGCGAAAAGTCAGAAAACACTGATTTCATCCAAATTATCCATTTAAACTGCAGATTGTTTTGCTCAATCTTTAGCTTCATATTGCAGAATTTTAAGCTGTGTGTTAAGGCTGTTCCTTCCCAAAATGCAGCTTGGGAGTCGTAGTTTACGTCTCACCTACTGTTTCTGGGTCCACGGTCTTGCACCGTTTGACAATTTAGCAAATAATCAGATATTTTTTATCACGATTGTTCTTTGTTTGTAGTGATAATTCAAGAAGGAGAGCTAGAGGCTCCTCACAAGTCTAGGTTTTTTTCCCAGCAACTGAGCGGTGCATCCAAAAAATGCTAAAAGTGAACAAAATCAGTGACAAAAGTACTGCTGTGATATAAAGGTGAGCAGTAGAGCCGGCAACTTGGCTCATTTTGATGTGGAACTGTAAATTATTCCAATGAAAAGGAATTTCAATACTCAGCATGTATGGTAGGAGGTGAGGGAAGGCCTTTCAAACCATGACAGTTCGGGTCTGTGTGTGTGTGTGCGTGTGTGTGTGTGTGCGTGTGTGTATGCATCCCTGGTGTACCATCCACAGCCAGAGAGCCTTTCAGCGTCAGGGAGTAGGAGGGGAATGTAAAAGGATTAGCAGTTCCAAATTAATACTTGGAGAATTGTTCGTGCAGAAATGCATTCATACACACACACACACACTCAGTTAAGCGTATTTCTGCACAGTATGCAAATATATACACTATTTGATTACAGATATTTTCATTTCAGCCTCAGCGTAAGCGAGCCGCATTCCCTCACAATGTTCTCTCCATTACAGCCGTGACTACAACTGAGCAGACGTACTAAACTACTACTTGCCAGACTGCTTCTCATACATTCTGACGTGTGGGAAAGAGAGCAGTGTGTCAGTTTTCTGAACGCTGCAGCAGGATTTCAGTAAAATGTCAGACTCCTACAGTGTTTGCTTTCTACAAGTACAGTGTATACTGTATGTCACATTTTAGGGATGTAGCTCACAGTTCTGTGAGCAGCAGATAGTGGCAGGAGCTTAGAGGAAATCCAGCGCTGACATCCAGCCTGGTGAGAAAAGACAATAGCATTTAAAGGAAGAACCTTCAGGGTCTTGTTTTTATAAAAATTGGTGCTTCTTAAGTGCTAAGATCTGGTGCTACAATCTGCAACATTGTTAGAGTTTTGGAACAAGCAGGCAGATGATCAGACAGGTGTTACTAACATATTTGGACATAACCTGAAACCACCTACCAATACGCGCAGTTTTTCCATGTAGTCAAGTATCATTAATGTTATTTCAGGAGACTTTAGACCTGAGTTGAGGCTTGACTTCAATGTCAACATCTTAAAAGTCTCAGGACCTGTTTAAAAGGTTAATCAGGCACCAGGCAGACCTTGCAAGGCCACACACCTCTGAAGCCTGCACATTAAAACGGACTCGGTCTCCATTGCAAATAAGACTCAAAAATTCAAAACAAGTGTCGTTTTAATGGTCAGTATTCAAACATGTAGTCGCATTTTGACTTGTAAATTGACTTGGATTTGCCCTGAAAGGCTTGAGATTTGAGCTGCCGCCTCTAAAAGACATAAAACTGGAGGTTTGTTTACAACCTGTCTGATCGTCCGCTGCAGAATAAATCCTGATTTCTGGATCATCAGAATTCTAAGAACCGAAAGAGTCGGATGCCAATGCCGTCCTAATTTTCCAGCGTGGGAATTACTGTTTAAAGTGAAAAAAGTAAGAAAGTGTATCTCTCTCTGTGTTTGTGTGTGTGTGTGTGTGTGAGTACAGTCTCCAGCATGTCAGCCGTGAAAGGCCTCTACACGCCGTTTGAGCTCTCCTGAGTGAGAGAAGTGTGACAAACAGCTCAACAGGCTTTGGCACGCCAGCTGTCCAGAGGGGACACACACATACACACACACACACGCAAGCTGGAAAATTCACACACACACACACACACAGCTCCATTCACATGTACATCCAGCATATAAATGATTGCACATGCGTGAACAAACACACACATGCACATAAACATGCTAAACATGGGAAAAACACACGATCAAACACACACACATACACACACACACACACACACACTGCTGCCAAGCATGGCGCGGTAATCTTTAGTAATGCCATCGGTTCTGGGGGCAGAGCATCTGAACGATGCCAACGGCCACACAACATCAGAGCCTCGGCGCCCTGCCTTCCCACAATCCCCCTCTCCACGGGCGGCCAATCCACTGTCGGACAGGAAAAAATTCACTTTTCTGGCGGCATTTCACCAGTTGAGTTCTGAGGAGGGGGATGCTCCTGCTGGAAGGGTTGGGGGGGGGGGGCAGAAAACCCAGTTGGCTGAATGTCGTGGTGTCCTGCTGCTTTCTGGTTGCCATGGTGATTTTGATCAACAACCATTAATAATGTGTAAACCTGCTCATTAAGTCAGTGACTGCTCATTTTCTGTCTTTTCAAAATGTATGATAGGCCGCATTTAGCATGAATTAAGAAAATAGCACGAATATCTGAAGCCAAACATAAAAGCTTCATCGTCCAACCAAAATCCTCCCAGACAATAAAAAGCCCTCACTTACTGTCATCTTAATTGTGGATGAAGTTTTGTACTGCTTTGTATTACTACTGCTTTAAAGATGAGACTTTGCTAAACAGTGGCTGCTATAGCCGAAAGTGCTACTGAACGGACAACGGTATGTACACTTCTAGTGTAACATGAGCACAAATAAGAATAGCTGCCTTTTACACAGTAATATCCAGCTAATGTTTGCCCATATACGTAAACATAAGCTACTGGTCATACCAGACCAAGTGAGGCTGTATCAGAGCGCGGGCCACCTCTTCTTTCAAACCTCCCTTTAAAGCTCCAAAATGCACCTTCAGTGTCAATCAAAGACCTTTATTTTGGTGTCTTTTTTGAGAAAATTATCAGCAGTAATGTTAAGTAAAAGTGTTTAAACATGCAAAACAAAGGTAGAATTGTTTCAGATGCAGTATGGAGGACCCATCGGAAAGAAAGGTGAACTCAGTCGTGTTTTTGTTTACATTTAATTGCAGGTTGCCCTCGTCCGTTGCCTCGGCCTCAGGCTGGACACCGATTCAAGGTTGACAGCTCATCACGTTGAGTGACAAGCGTTGGGGCGGGAGCTGGACCAAATGAGGGGGAGGACGGAAGGTAAGGCCCAGTAAAAACACCTCACTGGCTCCAGGCGCAAAAGCTGCATATTGTAGCTTGAAATCGCCTTCACCTCCTTCTGGTGGGTCATGAATCTTGCTGAGCACCAGAAGAACTGTCATCTTTTAATTTCAGCTTGAAAAACTGCAGCGAGGGTTGGTTAGGTTTTCATGGAAGGAGCTTTTTTTTCCAGGAAGAGGGGATTCCCCACTTTTCAAGACCTGGGTGGTCAGTTAGTGAAGCCATCAGTCGTGGGAGGTCACTAGTTATTGTAGCGGTCAGGTTGGCGGCGTGGGGGGGTGAGGCATTCAGGCACCATCCACGCCGCCACCGCCATCGCCCACGGGTTAAACCTCAGCTGTTCTTTCCTTCCCTTCCTCTCTCCTTTATCCCTCCTGACCTTCCTCCCTCCTTCCTCCACCTCCCGCTCGTTTCATCCCTCTCTCCTTTCAACAGTCGGCGAGGAGCTGCTGTGGGGTGGGGGGCTGTCAGGAAAGGAGTGAAATGTGTGTATGTGCGTGTGTTTGTGTGTACAGCTGAGGGAGGGGTCGATATGATGAGGCTTCAGCGTTGTCGAGATGGATTAGCTGAATGACTTTGAGGGGTTTGTTCTCTTGTCTTTGAGCACACAGCCAACTCACTCTACACTCTTCCCCTCCCTCCTCGTCTTTCCCTCCAAATCTTCATGTCTCCCTCTCAATATTTGTCTCTATACTTTTTTTTTTATTGTTATTATAGGATGCCTCATTAAGGCTCTGCAGCATCAGTCTCTCCATCCCAACACCTGCCCCAAAACACCTATTCGACTACTTTGGGGTAGCAAAAATTGACTGATTTATTTATGCAAAAAAAAAAAAAAGAGGGATGCAGTTTCATGAATTTCTTTTTTGATTTGTTTTCTTACTCGCTGCACCTCCTGTCACTTTTATGTGTTTTTCCATCCTCACATTTTTCACACAAAAAAGCCTGATATTGTATTTTTAAGTTGGTTCGGTTAGCGCTTTTGGCCTGTTCACTTCAGCTGCTGTCAACGAGGCAGTGCGAGAATAAGGAATAGCATATTTTTTTTCTGTGTTGTTTATTAAAGATACTGTGTGTAGCATGTTCGAACATCAATAAATCACTGTCTAATTAAGTGCTATACCTTGAGATAATTATCCTGAATGGATGAGGCCACAGTCAAGATGATTAGTCGACTCTATGTCACACCAGTAGTATTGTTAGTGCTTGTCTTGGTTTAATTTAAAACCACATTTCTCATAGTTCCTCCTGTTCGCTCTGGATTTTCGTTTGACGACACTTGAGTGACTGTAAAGCAGCTGTTCGGTTTATCCCCAAAGTGTGGTGAACTTTTCAGACTTGGCTGGTTCCTGGTTGGTCGGAGCTTGAGGGCATCTCTTCCCTGGCGCCAGGTCCTGTGACGTTGGCGTTGTTTGATTTCCTGCTCAGTTTGTCTTGCGCCTCAACCGAACCTTTGCCATATAGCATTGTCGCCTCATAAAATGCTTCTACGAATGATGCATTTAGCTGTTCAATTTGGAGGACCTGCTGTGTTTGAGAAGGCAGACGAGGAGTTAGGTGACCTTTTAACGAGATCAGTGGAGTGTTGCCAAACTGTAGGGATGTCATTTATACCTGAGATCCTGTTATGATGTGTGCAGGATGCACTTTCAGCTTACAAAAACACTTTTCATTTATCCAAACTATCCGGATACGGATCACATGTTAACATCCGGTGTAAATAAATCGTGGAGAAGGACAGGACTGATGTGGTGGATCTTGTTAATGTTGAAAACATTTAACCTCTGCAGTCTTTGTTGCCCTATTGTGTCACTATTTATAGCAAAGGTACCGAGGCAGTTGTAGCTTTCAACACTTCTTACCCTTTAGCGATGATCTGAGGAGCTGGAAGTCTGAACAGTCTTGTCTTTAGTTTTGAAAATTTTCAACCCTTTCTCTTTTCCAAACCTGCCACTTCCCTTCTTTTCGCACTCCTTTGACATAGTTCTTCCTTCCTCCCTCCTTGCTTCGCCTTTCTCTGCTTCCCCTTCCCTCCTTCCTCTCGCACTCGTCTCGGGCTTCCTACCACCTCCCCACCCCGTCTCACAGTGTGTGATTGATGTCGCGTGGAGGCATTAACACTTCTCACGCTGCTAGTACACGGAGGACGGGGGAGGTGGCGTGATGTACATGAACGATTGATTACCTTACCGCTACTAGCTGATGACTTCTCCAAAGATGGTTCCGCTGGAATCGATAACCAATGCTCTTTCTTTCTCGCCCCTCCCCAAACTTTCTCCCCGTCTTTACTCCCCCCCCCAATCCAAATCAGAGACGAGGAGCTCATGCAGCAATTATGAAGGAAAGGCACATTTGCATACGGAAAAATAATTAAAACAAACAAAGTGAGGCTGGGACCCCCTGGAGAGAGGAGCAGGGAGGAGCGGGGAGGAGGAGGAAGTGAATAATGTGGGCATAGAAAGAGGTTTAATTGCTCCACGCCGGGGTTGTGCCATTTATCTTCAACTCTCCTGCTCTGACGCTATTTCATTTGTCACCTTAGTACAGATGAGAGTTTACGTAGGCGTTCTCGGGATATCTATTTCAAGGTAAGCACCCAGACACACACACCCACGCACAAACGCATTACACTATCATACTTTTAAGAGACAGGTACGAAGGCTGTGCCGTCACTGTGGAAAGATGACTCAGAGCCCTCCAAAGTTAACTACGTCCTTTCTCACTCGCACACGCATTTTGTTGCTTCAGTTTATGGCTCTATAAAGAGCTGTTACATCAAAGAGTCCAGTTTTCAGAGAGAAATGTTCTGCTCTTTTGCATGTCTGTCTCTCTCAGAAGCAGTCATTATGCTCCTGGAGCCTCCACACTGACTACTTAGTTCCTCCTCTCTCTCCTGTGTGTGTGTTTGCGCGTGCATAATGTGTGTTTTCGTGCGCTCTTGATATATTTTTTTTTTTTCCCGTCGCCTTTGTCTCGCCGTGTGTGTGTGTGTGCGCGAGGCGCTTTTGAGCAGGCTCCCCGCTGACGCCGCGGGGTACGAGTCGTCACGCGCTGAGGGCCGTCCGCTACGTTAGCGCCGGAGTGGCTAAAAACTCCATTTTCAGCAGAGTGTTTGAAGCCAGAGGATGAAAGTCCCTGCTCTCGCTCCCTCTCTCTTACTTCCTCTCTCTCTTCTGACGCCTCTGATGGACAACTCAGTGGCCAGCCACTTCTTTAATTAAAGGCACAGGCTGCTGTTTTTTCCTCAGATGAAAGAGTATTGACCTAACGGGCCTCTGGGCAGATAGTGAGGATTTGAGTGTCACTGAACTCCCAAGACAGAGTGTATATATGTGTATGTGTGTGTGTACAGTAGATACAAATGTGTGTGTTGTAGCCACATTCCAATACTGTGGGAATCAACACTAATGCAGACGCAGTGCAAATACTGTTATGTGAGTGAATCACTGCAGGTTTACTGCAGGTTTCATTCATTAAAGCCTCAACAGCCACTAGATCACAGCTCACTGCAGTTTCTCCGCACACACTGAGGGAGAGAAATCTCATTGGTCACTCAAAACAGCCACAAAACATTCATTTGCGGTGTTGCACATATGAGAAGAGTAGTGAGGTGTTTGTTATAGTGAAGCACTCAGGGTGGAGGTCACTGTATGCGTTCTGTCTGTCAACAGAATCTGGTCTGGTTATATTCAGGTTCTGTTGATCCATTGGTCCCTTTCCAGTCCCTTTCTTTTATATGCACATTGATATTGCCGTAGGATTTGCAGAGATCTATTACATATCAGGTTCCTCCTCTTTTTATAACGCCCAATAACAGGCTATTTTTTGAGGTCACGTGACATGTTTTCAAGCCTTTGTTCAGTTGTAAATTGGCAACGTGTTGCTAAAAATGGGTATAGATAGAACAGCATGTTTCAGATGTTATCAAACCTTTCAGAACAAAAAAAAAAAAGCACGCTGTTTGGTAACTCACAGGCATGAATATGATAACACGATGCGTGTATAGTAAAGCATTTCTCTGAACAACAACAAAATTAGCTTTAAATTAGATTTAACCGAAGCTGGCGTCAAACTCCACATGACAAGAGTGAGCTTGCGTGTTTTTCTTTTCTTTTCCAGATATTTGTAGTCAACATTAACATGCAGCCACAGCAGCCTCGTGCACCCTCTGTAAGGAACTCAACATCATCTGAGCTGGCTGTAGCTGCGGGCGAAAACAACAAGGCTTTAAACGCACCCTGTCGAAGAAGAAACGCTCTCAGTCTCTCAGCTCATTCTAATCGTGTGCTTCCTGTTTTTGTTGCTCTGTGTGTGTGTGTGTGTGTAAATCCCTCGCTGTTTGTGAGCTGTGCGACACTGCTGGGTGCTCTCTGTGTCTGCTCACTGGATATCAGGCACCCAGGGATCCTCAGAAGCAGGCATTACCAGTTAATGCACCTCAGAAGAGAGCATCTGCACTTAAGACAATTATACCACAGATGGGTGTGTAGGTGTGTGTGTTGTGGGTGTGTGTGTGTGTGAGGGAGAGACAAAGAGAAAAAGAGTGAGGGAGACAGACAGAGAGGATGATGGGAAAATAGTGGGAAGAAGAGCTTCTATGTCTTCGCGTAAAATACGATCTGCGATTCATTCCCCTCTGAACCAAAATCCGTTTTTCCTCACCTCTCTTCTGGGCTCAAAACCACGTTTGAGGTTTATTTTCGGGACCTTGCAGTCGCACCTTTTTTTTTGCAGCAAAGTCAGCAGCACACGCACCCATCTTTCCTGGCTATCTCATTTTTTTGAAGAATCTGCTGTCTTTTAAGGCAGGTGCACGCTCGCATCTTCAGTCGTAGCAATTCTTTCCAGAGGCCCAAAGTGGAAAAACCACCTTTGACGCAGCGGCTGTGAACTTGGTTTTAAAGACGAAGAACTGGTCCAAAAAGTCGGCTTCTGAGAGTCTTCTGACCTATTCTTGGCAAGAATTATATAATGTCTGCAAAGTAAGTGGGTGGTGTAGTGAGGAATGTTAAGGTGAAGAACAGAATATCAACACTATACAAGTTGTCTGGTAGACAAGTGTCTGAACTATGAGCTTAAATGAGGCCATGTGCAGGATAGGTGCAGTTTAGAAGTGGGAGGACTCATGAAGCTCCACATGCAGTGTGTTGTCGAGGTGTCAATGTAAACATAGCTGCATAAGCCCACAAACAAGGTGGCATCTTGTTGCATCAAAATACTGTCCTACTTCTGAGTGTTAGCTGAATATGAGGCCACAGTCAGACAGGAAGTAGCCTTGCGTCAATCAGACCTTGTAGTCAGTTCTGTTATATCAATGCAGCTTGGACAACCATTAAAGTCAGCAAGATGGTTAGCCACATGCTATGTCTGGTTATCTGTGAAGGTGGCATTTCTTGATCATAAGATAAGTCAGATGTATCAGTGATGTTTTAGTCAATACTTTGTCAAAACAACCAACACTCTCGCTCCTGTATGTCAGTGAAAGCTGTGAATTCCAATATGGCTGCCAGAGGGTGTGTTATACAACCTCAAAGGTCTCTAGCAGGATTATTAGTGCCAAATATTATATTCAGTGCATTCTGGTTGCAAAGTTTGTTCCACTCAGCTGTCCCATGTGTCAGCAGCACCTTTTCCCCTCCAGGGGACAGCAGGACTGACGCTGACAGATTGGACCCCCCATATGGCAGGCAGTCCGATCCTGCGATGAATAAACTGCCGGCTACTCTGACCTCCGCCTGCACCGAGCACGCACTGAACATGTGCTGCTGCTGGATGGGAAGAGCTCAGCGGGGGGTTGACTCCTTCCCCTCTCCCTTCCCTCCATTCCTCCCGCTCCGACTTTCAACGTTTTCTCCCCTCTCCGCCGGAGTCAGCGGTCCATCTCGCGCCGCAGATTGCCTGTGACAGCCGTGCTATTTCAAGTCCGGGGTTTGAGCTAAATTGGAGTGAGCAATACCACCTGTGCCTGCTGAAGGGCTGCTCTGGTTCGCGCTGTTGCTCCGCAGAGAAGGGGGAGAGGGGTGGGTGGATGGCGGGATGGGGAGGGCAAGGGGGTGCAAAAAAGCTGCTACCTGCAACCATCAAAGCCTCTGTTTCACATGCAATCTGCCCAGCTGGCTCCCCTGTGAGGAGGGGTGAGCTCAGAGCAGAGCTGGATGTTTGCTGCTCTCTCTCTTCCCCCACTTCTATCCTCTTTATTCCTCTCTCTCTCATACTCTGCTCCCCACCTTGCTCTCTCTACAGGTGCGTTTCTTCCCCTCTCTGCTCTCCCTCTTTCTCTTGCCACCTCTTCTTCCCACCTCCCTCTCTCCTCATATATCCGCCTCTCACATTTTCCCCTCCTCACACTTTTCCAACCCTTTCCACTTCCTTTTTCACGACAGTCGTGGAGGAAACGTAGTAGCTCTTTGGTTGTGGATGGAAAAAACGGGAATGCTGTGACGACCCACATCTACAAACCAACCAATCAGGATACAGCGTGAAATGACGCCACATTGTTATCACGCGTTATGTAGGGGAATTTAGTCTACCCCTGCACAAACCTCAGTATTAGGCTGGGACCACCACTTTAAGCAGAGCTCATTCCTCAGCATCCACCACTCGTCTCTTCGCTGCATTCTCTCTTTTACAGGGGATGAAGGTTGTCACGCTCTGGCCCGTGGAGATATTTTTAGGCACAATTTTGCACTCATGGTTGATTTTTAACTGTTGAAAGTCATATATTCACCCTTGATTATTTTTTAGCTTTGCGTTTTAGGATTACATATCTGCCAAAAAACTGCTCTGTTCATCTTACGCTTATGTAATATGTCAAAAACCTTTTTGTGGAACCTGTAAAATGCGTGGCAGCCAAACCAAAACAACCTTTGGTTGTATTTACATCAGTAAAATCCATATCATGTCAATCAAATATCAGTACATCAGTCTTTCATGAGATTTTGCACATGAAAACGATGAAATCTGTTCCATGCATTACCTTCTAAGGCTCCGATTAGAAGTACACCAAAGTTTTCAGCTGAACTGAGAAGTACTTGTGTCCTATGCTAAGAGATATAAGCATCAGCTTGTAAATGTGTACTGTAATGTAGAAAAACAGTGACCATCATTTGGCAGGATCCATTGTAATGATTTACTGTTCTCGCACAAGCTGAGCACATTTTTGTGGATTGTTGAGGTGCTGGTGTTGAAATAAGAGATTCAAAACAGCAAGAATTCGACCCATGCTTGAAGCCATGCGATAATTAAACTCAGACAGGCCAACATTGAGTTAAAAATGGTTTCAATTGAACAAGGCAGAAGTAAATTTTGGCGTATTTTTATTGGCATTTTGATTTGTCAGCATTCCAAAGCCCAGTAGGCATTTACTAAAGTGCTGCACCGTTTTAGAGTCGGACCATTAATCATTACAAACTCATACATGAACACAGTGTTCAACCCAACTCAACTTTATTTTTCAATTCAACATCCCAAAGTTTTTAAAAAGGCTGAATTTGAGTCTTCTTCAGCAAATGGAGTTAGCCCAGGTGTCATCACATGACCTACTGTAATGTGATAGCAGGTGGTCATGTGTGGGGTCAGCTGTGAGTTCTGTGAGAATAAGATCAGGAAATGCTGAATGCTGAAAGCCCTCAAAAGTCAGTAAGAGGACTTTTGAGCTGAGATTTTTTGTTCCACACATTGTTCCAAAAGGTCAAAAAAGTATATAAAAGTATAAAGTTCAAGTACAAAAAATACTTCTCTGTAAAACTGGTACTTGTGACTAAATGAAGTGGAGTCAATATTATTAAGAGTTTAACACTCAAAAACCAGCTGTCATTGAACTCGGACTTAAATGTTGCACAGAAGTCCGTCACGTCACCTGTTGCCAACTAAGCCCCGCCCACTTCAAACCTGTAGGAAAAGAGGGGAGAGAAAAAAAAAAGAAATCTGAAGTAAAATAAGCAAAACTGTTTCTACTCTGGCAGAAATGTGTGCGTTCGTGCAGGATAACGTCACTCATGGCGAGAAGCTGATTGAGAAAAGAAGTTTTCAGATCCTTTAGTTCAAAATGCATTTTAACGCTTAAATATGTTCGCAGCTATTCGTACAAGTTCAACACCACTGTCACAGCCAGAAATGTCCCCTGTAGATAGAATTAGCACACGTCTTTGCTCCTTTGGTCCTCCATGTCTGATGAGAGCGAACTGGAAGGAGGCTGGGACTCCATCCTCCATCCTCCATCCTCCTCCTGGGCAGGATACAGTAGACATCATTTAGTGGAGGGAGCGGTGGAAACGGTGTGGGGGTTAGCCACGAGGTCGCCACACTTACTGCACGGCCGAGCTCATTTCCACTGCTGTCCACAGCCCGGGCTTCCCCTCCGAGAGAGAGACACAGAGAGAGAGGTGCAGCCGGTGAAATGGCTCATTCACTTTCTGATCACAACCCGCCACTCTCTCCCTCACACACTCAAACCGACACACTCACTGCCTTCACCGCGTGGTTATTTGCTATTTTCGGCCCTCGCTCCCTCAATGTCATGAAATATTTCCTCGGATTTGACAGTTTGTGATCGGCATTACTTAAGCACACTCGCCAGATTTCATGAAAAATAAACTTGTGTTTTAAAGCTATCAGTGCATCGTGTGTCCCAGGATCAAAATGTGGACAACTTAATATATTTTTGTATTTTGAGCGGACTTAAACCAGCAGAAGAAACCCAGTGTACAGGCAGCCAGTATCACAATCATGCTAATCCTTTTCTCAAACTAATCTGATAAGTACAGCTAATGATATTTCAAAGAGTAGCTTGTGCCAAAACGGGCTATAGCTGTCACACACAAGCTTGAATGTTTTTCCCCTTCCACACACACGCACACACACACACACTAGGATTTATGTGCAGGCACCCCAGAAGGTACGGCAGTGCTGAACCAATCCGCTTTTGTTGGCTTGTACCTCTGCCAACTCTCACTATGAAGACGTCTCAATCAGCCAAATGGTCAAATACCTTCGCTGCACGGCGTGTAATACATTTACTTACATTTTAAGCATTTAGCTAATGCTGCATGCTGTACGGAGCATGAGCTCATTCACTGCCAGCACACACTGGCAGAAAGTGGCCAAGTTTGGCATCAAGCAAAACTAAATTGTCACAATGTGACGTCATGGGGTCCAAAAACGCGGAGCAATGGCAGATTTGGAAACTTTAGAAGACATTTAGATTTCGCAATGCGGCGCTGGCAGCAGCTACAGGTTCACAGGATGTCTCACAGGCCATCAAATAAACACCTGTTCAGCCTCAGAATGCCTGCTGGGATTGCTTGAAGCCTCGGCACTTTGACGAAAGATGAGACAAAATATTAAAGTTACACAAAAGAGGCAAAAAAAAAAAAAAGATGAAATGTTTGTTTCTGTTGAATACCACCAGATAAACCATCCTCTGCTGCTTGCAGAGGGAGGTACACCTGCAGGTTAGTTTCAGATTTTTTTTAAATAAAATTATCAACATTTGACAATTCTGCGAAACCTGCAGTGCATTCAATAATACCTTCTTTTAACCTCCACTGCAGTGCAGTGTCTCCACATAGATTTCAGTCCTGGTTGATTTGGCACTTGTAGTTACTGGTGGTAACAGCAAATGTGATTCAATACAAGAGGTCACATAATTCTGGAGGCAGCCAAACAAAGTCCAAACTACGATAAGAAGTCAGGCAATAATTCTACTTTCCTTCTGCAAGCAGCCATGATTTGAGTCTGCAGGGCACAGTGAAACTGAAAAGGGGTTCTTCATCTACCGGCTCACCGTGGCTGCTCCTTCTTCTTCCATTACTATTTAAATGCCTTTAATTTGAAGCTGCAGCAGTAGTAGGAAATGTTTGCTTTGCATTAGCAGTAACTTAATACAGCGTTTTTTTTTTCCAGCAGCAGCAGGTTACTGCAAATATTTAAATTCTGCAATACTTTCATCAGCGGGCCATAGTCTCAGTCACTGTGATGTTAACTCATGCTTTAATAGAACATACTGTTAGTTGCACAAAATGTTGCAAGCATGCAAGCTGCAGAGCATCTAGATATCATTAACAATCCGCAAAAAATCGTGACCAAATGATGTTTTAGTTTGGTGAAATAACCCCTCAGTATTGTAGAAAAACACACTGGGTGAAACGAGCCGTTTGTCTCGGCTTTGATTGCACCCTGACCTCCACACCCTGACTTTCTGCTCTGCTGCATCAGGGCTCACTGCTTCTTGAGGTGCAGAATTGTCCAGTATGGACTTCATTCCTGGGGATTCTGGGCTGGATGAAAGGGATTTTTCCAGGCATCACATCCAGACAAATGTTAACACACTCACCACAACAATACCATTTTATGTGGTGGCCTAGCCATCACAAACTGATGTCATTTCATGTAAATGCTTCAGTTTAGGCAAATTTTGGGGCTCCATTCCCTTCCCTCTCCATTCCTCCATGTAAAACATCCTCCTCCAGACACGTAATTCTGTTAATTCCAGGAATCAGTTTTCATAAATCCCTCCAGTTGTTCCCTGTTCACAATCTATTTGTGCGAGGAGGATTTGGCCGGGCGACTTTCATCTGTGCTCGTTCCATTTGGTTGCAAATAGCACAACAGTTGCTGCAGCATATTTTGGGGAAGTGTTTTATTTCTTTAAATCTTTGCAGATTCCAAACAAATGGAGCCAGAGTATCGGAGTGGTGTGAATCAAAGTGTAAAATATAAATATACACTCGAGGACCAAAAAAAAAGCTTGTATTGATACCAAGACTGGCCCATTTCACTGCATTCCTTATGCATTTTCTTGAAGCGTGCATTTGTTTTGAAGACATTCTGGACTTCCAGAGACCAGTTTCTACTCTCAGAGCTAAAAATCGCTCTCGCTCTGATTGTAAACTTGTCTCTGATACGATTTCTCACTTGGGCACCATGTGGCTCATCCAGGGATCAATACCACCACACACCACAGCCCTGTACTCACACTCCAGCCTGGCAGTAAGGGATTGCAGGGAGCCGGTGGGTCAATGGCCGGGTCCCGGTTGGTTCATGGGCGTTCGTTAAAGAGCGGTCGACACGGAGTTAACGGTGTCAGCCCCGATACTCCCGCCAGGGCCGCTCTCTTCCTAATGACCAGCCAATCAATAGCCGTCTGCCCTCAGCACTGACCAATCAAATTGACATCTTATGTTGACACATCGAACCAAAGGGGACGTGGAAGGTTTTGTCGTGCTACAAGTCCAATCTCATTTATGGATGTGTGGCTGCGGTGGTGGAAGTACATGATGGTGCTGGTTTAATGATGATGGTAATGAAATATTATTGACTGATTGGTTGGATACGTACAGTTTGTGTGCAGGCTTAAAGAGTGATTAAAACGGGAAAGGAAGACGATGGTGGCATATATTCAGTTGTTTTTGTGGCAAAATGAGAAATTGAACATGTCCAATTTGAAAAAAAAAGGTGTTTTTTTTGAGTAATTCTGGAAGGTTTCTGTGAGCAGAAACAAACACTACAATGCCACTCTGCATCAGCTTTTTGCACTTTTGTTTCTGTGACAAATTCACCTGTGTCTCTGCTGGTGAACTTGTTTTTTTTTCCCTCTTTTCTCTTTTGGGGTGAGATATTTTTATCAGCTCCATGGGGTTTCTTTCTCTCAACCGCACAGTGTGTATTTCTGCCTCCCTGTCTCTCTGCTTTTGTCAGCTTTTGGCATTTGCAAATAAACCAAAAATATTTGTGTGTAAATGAGGCCAGGAGCTGTTTGAAAGTAGTTATCATTGGGAAACAGCCCAGTCTTGTGACACGGCCATCCATCGCCGCGTGCTGCATCATGGTTTTGTTGTGTTTGTGCAAGCGAAGGGACAGGAAGTGGACAAGTTGTGGAGATGAAAGGGGATTCAAGCCACGTGGCGGCGGCCACACTGGAGCCTCAGTCCTCTGTGTCTGTCGCTGAGTCGCCCCGTCGGTCCATCTGTCCGGGCGCCCTCAAAGGGACGTTTGTCCCACCACAAGGGTCATTCAGAACGCGCACACACATACAGATGAGGACAGAAAGAAGCACACCCTCTTCTGACTGGACAAATGGACACTCGGTGACTCTGAGAGAGGCACTTCAGGTCCACTTTAATCGCCGCAGACAATGAAAGTAGAGGACTTTGTTTTTAAGACTTAACTGCGTAACGTAGAAACACTTAAAGGACAAAACAGACATAGAGCGAAGCTTCTGTTATTCTGCTTTTATTATGGTTAAATGAGACAAGCATGAACATGCAGTATTCGCTGTTTTGCAGTCAGATCAGTGTCTTTCAAAAGTCCATTATTTTTTCTGACAATATCAAGAAAATGCATTGCCACTTTCCTGTGAAAACCATCATCTCCAAAAGGTAGTCTTTCCATACACTATGAAAAACAGCCCCGTTTTGAGCTTTGTGAAGAAGCATTTTAATATAATCTGATAAGTGTTTAAATGCTTTCATTAGTTGATTCATTTTCTCAATCCAGAGAGGGATTTTACCTGTGACCACTATCCTTCAATTTATCTGGTAAATTCAGAATCACCATATTCGGAGATACGTGGTTTTAACTGGACAGCGACGACCTGTAATACGTCAGAAAACATTTGTACTGCATTTAGGTTCTACAGTCCGACAATACACTACAAACAGACAGAAGAAAACAGCAATAAAAACAATGCTTTTCTCAATGGAGTTTGGAATGAAAAACCTCTACACATTTTAGGTACAAGTTCCTTCAAATTCAGCATGAGTGTGTGATTTGACATCATGACACAATTGCAAAACTCCACATTTACCTTGCTTTTGATGTATTCATGCTCAGTACAACACTCTTCACATGGCGTAAGGTTAATAAAAATGGTGTGCATGATGTGGAAAATTTCCGGTTACATAAACTCCTAAGTCCCACCTCAGATGTGCCAAAATACCTTATGAAACAGTATGAGGAGCTGGCGATAGAGTATTTTCAGTAGGAGACGTGACGATGTGACATCATGCTGTGGGGAAATGAGCACGAGCAGAGATATGTTAAAAAAAAAAAAAAAGAAATTCTACCGGCTCTATCCCTGAGCTTCACTGACAAAAATGTCTTTAGGTGGTGAGGATTATGGATTAATCTATAATAACTAGTGAAGGAAAAGAGAAAGGAAGGAAAAAACAGTCTCCCGAGCCCCGAGTCTGCCATACCACCGTGAGAAATACTGCCTCATCATCTAATGTTTGCACTAATATTCCCAAATTATATCGTTTAGACCTGTATCAGCGCTGGAGAATTAATCATCGTTTCTCTGACACTGCCCGTCCCCAGAGTTCATTAAATAAACTCCATCCCCCTCCTCTAATTTCTACAACTTGTGGAGATTTTTTTTTTTTTTTCTTTTTTGGTCCCTTCGCCCAGCCCCACCCCTCCATTCCTTGATAATCTGTTTATCCGTAAGTGTCACATTACATTTGCAAAGCAGCTGGGGGGACCACTGCCATCTTGTATGGAGGGGCTTGAGTGTGATTACCCGGCCTCATATTTGGCGCGCACTCAGACTTGTCAAATCCTTTGATCTGAACTGTCTTCATAATCACTTCAGAAAGTCTTCCTGAGAGCGTGAGGGCTTTACAAATGTGCTTCCCACTATCACAGGGCTGTACTCTTTATTCTCTCAGTGTGTGTGTATGTGTGTGTGTGTGTTTTCTGATTCTATGTTTTAGTTTCTACTTTTGTATACGTGTGGGATTGTCTCTTTCCCTGTCTTCTTCTGTGTTTTTCTGCCCTTCTGTTGGGATACGATAACTTGATATATACATATATTTAGTTTTGTCTCATCAGCTTCATTTATTTTTGCAAATATCTGCTTATTCTGTCAGGACAGGAGCAGCTAAAGACTGGGAAAGATGTGGAATGCTCCAAAAACACCTGTTTGGAACATCCCACAGGTAAACAGGTTAATTGGTAACAGGTGATAGCATCATGATTGGGTATGAAAGGGGCATCCTGGAAAGGCTCAGTTGCTCTAAAGCGAGGATGGTGTGAGGTTCACCACTTTGTGAACACGTGATTGGATAAAGGATGTTAATGCATGAGCTCAGGATCACTTGGTAGCTGCCTGTAAGGGAACAGAACAGCAGAGTAACCTTAACCCAATTCTACACTTCATACTACTACTGTGTTCTACAGTTAGTATGCTAAAACATTAGCACTCCTATTAGCAGCTATCTTTGTTACGATGCAAAACAATCATGTTTCTCCAGGATTTAATGCTTTTTGTTTTTCTGGCTGACTATATCTTTTGCAGCAGACCGTGTACAAAATCACTTCCTGTTTATTTGTTGCGTTATATTTACTCCTCACTGTTTGATTTGAGGGTCTGGATTCTGTAATTTATGCTCAATAATGTAAAGTGCCCTTAAAAATTCCCACGATGCAACACGTGTACGCTGCGGTCTTTCTGCCAATCCAAAGTGGCACGTTTTACAGATGTGTAAATGTCAGCGATGGCGTAAACTGATGATCATCCACAAGCGTCTTAAATCTTAATTTCCTGCTTGCTGTAGATTGAATCACTGAGCGTCAATCAGACACAATTGCTGTGGAGCCGCCACCTGTGTGTACCTTCTCTGACAATGGTGTCATTGAGTCCATTGCATTGTGGGATTTACACCAACAGCAACATTTATTGTTTTTTTAGTTTGCATACTGATTCTTCTGAAGTATACTTGTATTTATTTTTACGTGATGGTCTTACAACTTTTACTTAAGCATACTTGTCACAGTAGCAAGTGACATTGTCAGCATGCCCGATACAAGGACCCTGAAACTGAAGCAGCTAAATGGAACTCGGCCATCATTACTTTTATTATTTCCCTGCTGTGGCATGTCAAAATATCTGGATGGAGTATTTTTACACTGCAGTATTACAGTGTATCTCTCTCCTCTGTGCACATTATCGCACCTGCTAGGACGGGTCCAATTCCACCTGTTTTATTCAACCTTATCAGCTTGTTGGAGCATATTCGGACACATTTCATCCAGTCTGTCCTCTCACTCTTTCTCTTGTCCTCATCACTTCTGTTCAAGTAAGATTTAGTGGCAGGACGATTGAAATATGCTGCCAGAGATGTGAGGGCTCTCATTAGTTGTATGTAGCTGCACGTCTCCCTC
>JBBMOE010000048.1:3468737-3490592 GCA_037975065.1 Chaetodon trifasciatus
GTGTGTGTGTGTGTGTGTGTGTGTGTGTGTGTGTGTGTGTGTGTGTGTGTGTGTGTGTGTGTGTGTGTGCTGCCAGGGGACCGTGGCTCTCCTGGAAGAGGAAGAGACAAAGAGAAAAACAGACATTTGAGTCATATATTGCAGTCTTAAAAAGAAAATGGTGAGTGTGTTCACGTGTTACACTGAGAATATGCAAAACCAGTCGAGGAAAGGTGCTTGTACTTGAGGTACTTGTACTTGAACATGAGTATTTCCATTTGTACTTTTTTACTTAAACAGCTAAGTCACCTTACAAATTAAGATGTTACACACAAATCACGGTACACTTAAAAAATATGACTTCAGTAAATAAAAATCAGCTCTACCTCAACCAGCTACAACATTAAAATACCACTTACAGTTACTTCAGTACTAATAATCACATTATATAATATGAAGTAATGGAACACTCTCAGGAGCCATTTATCTGCATCAAATACTTTTACTTGTGCTTACATACTTGTACTTTTGCTGGTAATGGAGTATTTTTACAGTGCTTCACTGAAGTACAGGGTCTGAATACTTCTTTCACCACTGATTACTTCATGCTTCTATGACACTCCACTTCAATTTTGTACTTTTTCCACTTTATCTACCAGCTTTACCATTAGTTACTTACAATTTTACATAGAAAACACAGAGAATGTTTCATTATCATAGCCGAATTGTGTGGTAATTGTTTGTCTTTTGAATTATTTATCCGACTCAGCATATATTTTTGCGATGTAGTACATCCAGGGTGCTCTTGCATGTTGTTCTTTTTCTGTTTTTCCACTCTGGTCCCTTTTAATCGGAGCCCAGATTGACCTTAAGGGAGTGTCGGACAGCTTTGCTCTGACTGTTCGACCGGCCCGAGTGCAAACACCTGAGTGTGTTTGTGTCTGCTCCGTGTCTGATGAAGATTCTCAGGATAGAAACGTTGCTCTATTAAATGTCATTTACTGGTGGCTATCAGCTCTTTTTACTTGACTTCTGCATTCAGCTTGTTGTTTGATCCAGCTCCTACAAACAGTACATACAGCGTCTCCGAGCCTGCATCAATACAATAATCTCGTACCTCGTAGATAAGATGAAGGATTACATGCTCTTTCTTTGGATTAAGAAAACTCTTCGACTTCTTACACAAAATAATTACATTTCCAAACAGAACTGGTCACTTTGGACACTTAAAATCACAATCTGTGGCATTTGCACGTGATTTGCAGGAGGTTCGCTTTGTCCCAAAACCGATTCCAGCAAATATTTGTTGACGCCCCCACTGCCTGTCGTTCGGCCTATAGCGAGTTCATGAAAGGTTTCCCATTTGCTGGTCCAAACACTCTGTGTCTGGCAAGTCTTTACCGGGAACATGATGTGTTTTCAGTTTGTTTGGAGTCAGCAGAAGAAGAAGAACAGGGTACTTAGCATAAGCAGCAATGGCCCTGCTAGCTGAGAGGAGATACAGCTAAGAAACTCAAATGTCAACAAGAGAAAGTGGATTTAAGAGGACAAAACAGTGCCGCCCACACTGTTTGATTGACAGGTGCAGTAACACAGCAGTGAGCCAGAGAGATGGTGACAAATGTTTGAAATGAATAGATTATCTTTCTGAGTTTTCACCAGAGCCACTTTGTTTCCAGAGCATGTGAGCGGCCATTTTCCTCAAGCCTTGCTTCCAGAAACTTCCCGAAAGACGTGAAACTAATTGGAGAAAGCGGAGCAACTGAGAGAAACTTTTTCATTTGAAGAAAAATAACTACTGCCTAGCCCCTAACCCCTAAACCCTAACCCCGAAGCCTCATTGACTTCAGGGCAGCCCAGTGGCCAGAATAAATCTTGGCACCGTACAGCTCTGCAAACCACAGATATAAAAAAAACTTTAAGGTTCTTTATGTTTCAATTTCATGTTGTTTTATGTTTTAATGCTATAGTTTGGTTCAGTTTAGGCCTAAAACTACATGGTTAGGGTTAAGAAAAGGTCACATTTTGGCTAAAATGCCAGCTTTGGTTGCCACAAACACGCCTGGAAAATCAGCTCATACACATTACTTTGATAGCTGTTGTAGAAACGTTGATATGATACATACAAACTGAACATGTCTGTGGTTTGCAGAAACGTGCCATGCCAACATTTTATTGTGGCAACTTGGCTGCTGAAGGGTGTGAATCTGCTTGTGAATAAAGATAAAGTTATTACTGGAGCTGTCAGTCACCCCAATTGAGTAAAAATCTGAGCTTTGCAAAAAAAAATAAGTGCAATTCCTCATTCAGCAGCAAGAATGACTGCTGCCTTAACCTTGAGATCAGCTGTTTCCTCAAACATCTTGCGTACAAGCAGACCTTTAAACATCAGAATATGGATCACAGCTCTGACACAGACTCCTGCGGGTGCAGTTTTTTCCAGAAGAGGACTCAAAGACATCCAGCCAGATTACTGGAAGAACAGAGCAGCATTACGTAACAGTGTCATTCCGAGTTTGAGCTGGAGAACACACAGGTTGGGTAAATGTAGGCTGAGTTTCTGTGGCAGATACTGACGACGTATTGAGACGTGTGTTAGTCATTGTCGGGAGGATTTGTGTTTGTGGACCGCTAATCCGAAAGGTCTACGACAAACACAGCCACGCACACCAGGGAGGACTGATTTAAAACACCCTCGCTCGCACAGTCGCCAACCACAGGCGGAACCGCTGAGAATTGGCCATGCTTTGCTAAGCTTTCGTCTCACACCTACAATCTGAAGGTTACAGTCTGAGAACAAGACGCACAGCGCTGTGCAGAGGAGAGAACGGCGCGCTGCGTGTAATTTCATTTTACATGACACCCTGCATTATCTCAAGTTCAGTCATACAAAGGAGGCGTCCCTGTGGAAGACCTTGATTTGGAGGTTGTAGGAACATAATACAAGCTTTCAGTCTTTTTTTTCCTATTGTGACAATGAAGACATCCACATGAGCAGCGATACTGTTTGAGGCGATATATATTAATATCAGCATGTGTGGGGACATATGCTGCTTTGAAAAGTAGCAAAAAAAAAAAAAGTGTTTTGTCCCAAATTGACGGCACATGACGTTTGGAATGTGACACTACCTTTCAGGCAGTGTGAAAAATCCCCCCCCCCCCCCCAAAAAAAAATAAATAAATAAATATGAAGACAGAAAAACCTGTTCAAATCCTCAGAAGGCCAGATTTTAACGTGATCCTGCTCGGCTGAAAACAAATCCTGGTGTTCGTCTTTGAAGAAGACGCTCGGCGAAACAGGCAACCAGTGGAGACGCGCGCGCACGTGTGCACTTCTGCGGCGCACAGTCGACGTCGCTTCCTGGAACAACGAACTGACAGAGCACGACCAAAAGCCAAAAGCTGAGAGGGATATTTGACTTGACAGTCCATGCTGAGGCAATTTTCCAACATGGTTGAACAACAAAGTTCTATTGTGCTCTCATCTGTGCTGCATTGTTTAACTCTCCTCTAACTACCCATCATTTATACAAGCTAAAGACTCCCCTTTCAAAGTAAAAACCCAGCTCCGAAACAAAAACACAGGAAAGAGGTTAGTAGTGTAAGAGTCCCCCTCCAGTCCTGTGACACACACTGTTTCCTCGCCTGGTTTGCAGTCTGCACTGAGGCCTGCTGGTGAGTAATGTGTGGTGGGTGTGAGCTCAGAGGGGTCGGCGGCCAGCGAGCAATCCCCTCAAAGCCGCTTTTGTGATGCTGCTGGCTTGAACGCTCACGCCAGGCCTGGACGAAGAAGCAGGGAAGAGATGTGGCGGCGGTGGTGGTGGTTGGGGGGGGAGGGGCTAGCAGCAGCTCTGTGAAGCAGGGAAGAGATGGTGTGTCTTTAAGTGTGGCCAATCAGACTACCAGTGTGGGCGACACACATCCAGAAAACATGTCTGGAGTCTCTGTAAAGTTGAAATTTTATCAAGTTCTGTGAGCATGAAGGAAGTGCAACAGCATACTTTCTAGTTTAAAATATGCAATGATTGCATGAACTAATGAGAAAGTGAGTGAATTTGTAGAGGTCCTGCAAAAAATATCTCTTTAAGGTTGAAATAAAACACGGTCACGAGTTTCAAAAACATACATCAGCAAGTACCTAATAGCTTCATAGCTAACCAGGCTAATTTAGCGAAGCAATGATAGTGATAGCATGTTAATTTATCTCTAAATAAATTGTTATAAAAACTGATGTCCCAAATAAAATCAGAAGAGCTCAAAAAAGAGGGGTTCAGGGTTATGAAAAAATTGGTTTTGAACATGCACTTAAGTCACTGGAGTAGCAAGATGCCGTCATTCAGGTAGCGAGACTAATTTCCACAGGGAGGGTTTTGAGAGTTCTCCTCGAGTCTTAACTATAATCAGGGGGAACTTCTCACAGAGTTTAGTTGCAGGATCTGAGGTCGAGTGCAGGTGTGTGTGGACACGAAAGCTCACAAAGGTATGCTCAGGCCAGAGCGTGGAGTCCCAACAAATGTGCATCTCTTAAATATGCGCAGCTCGATGAGCAACAGTCAAAGTTAAAGTCGTATGAATAATTCAACACTCAAGAGCGAACGAACAACAATCGTCAGATTTTTCTCCCACTGCTGCTAAATCCTGATTGGTGCACAGAAGTATGTGACTTTTTCTAAACAAGCCCCGCTTACTTCAAACTCAGGCAGAACACTGAAAAAAAACCTCAAATACAAAAATGTTTCCTGTTAAACTCTGAAAAGATTAGAGGATATTTGTCTGTTTGTGTCGGATTGAATTGCTAATAGGAAGAAGCTGGTTGAGAAAACAGGTTTTGTCTTTGACCAAGGGGCTACTAGAGGACTCTGAGGTTGATTTTTGGTGACATATGGGCACAAAAATATGCTAGAACCAGAGCTCGGGGTGCTTTAACATAGGATAAACCTTAAAATGAACTGCAAATAATGCAAAATGGCTAAAAACAGGGATGGTTACATAGCTCAAAAAGCAAATTCAAGATGAAAACAAAATCCAGAATTGACTCAAGATCATTGAATCTTAATGAGGGAGCAAAAGTTCAGCATGTAGAATCATAATGGGCTTTTTATACCCGCAGCCACCCATGCTGAATTCCTCCAACATGGCCGACAGAGGGTGAATTGCATCACCTAAATGCCCTGCATGTTTGTCGCTTCCAGTTTCCCCATTCTGTATGTGTGTGTGCAAGAGCTGTAAGCCCAGGGAGGGGAAGAGGGAGAGTCATTTGGAGGAAGATGTATGTAAACCCATTTCCAAACAAATGGGCCTGACTGCACGGCAACAGGGAGAGGTGCCATAAGCGTCCGGCGTGCATAATGCCTGCATGAATCAAGACTTCCCGGCTGCTGAACGTGACCACACAAGCTTGTGTATGAATAGCATATGTCAGCCGCGGCCGCATATCATCAACAACAGTCGGCGACCCCAACAGCAAGGCCCCCGTCCTGAAGTTGGGAGCCACTGATCATTATTATAGACGCTGTGAAGCCGCAGCTAGCTAGCCACGCTCAGCCAGTCGTACATGTTTACTCAGTGTGTGTGATGGAGATGCAGAGTGATATAATATATGCAAAACCTGCAACGCCTAATGCAGGGGTCTTAAAGCGTGGCCTGAGGACAAACAGGGGCCCTGCGGAGGCTTTTAAAGGACCATGAAAACGTGTTTGCAAGTTTTAGCTCCTTCCCAAATTAAGCTTCAGGCTTTTGCTGACTTTCCCTTCAAATGTGTGGTGTATTGTTTGAGTTCTGGATGTATTTTTTCAACTCTTGCAACAGCCATTGGTTTCCATTCATTTGTATCCAGTATGAAAGTCAATTAGCACACTTTTGAAACAAAATCACATTACTGTGTTTGAGCGTTCTGAATGCATTTCCCCTATTGCTCCAGGCAGCCATTGGTTTCCATTCATTTCTGTGCAGTCTGAAAATCGATTAGCATTAGCTTAAAACTTGCTGTAGTTCGTAATCCGTGACAGTGAACATTAAGCCTGCATTCATTTTTCGTCTGCATTGCTTTACCTCTTAACATTTACATACAGTGTCTGTGAATAGGTTGGAAAATCAGTCAAAATCGAAGACTGTCTGGGACACATATATATTAAAATCGGCAAAACTGTGCAGCATACTTTTTAAAATGGCCATTAAAGTCAAAAGCATACATGTATACATCATACAGGAATGACTGGGAGCTAATGGATGCCTGGAGTGGTGGGAGAAATACATTCAAAACACTGCAGCGTCATTTGCTATGACTTAAATTGCAAGAAATTTGTTGTGCATGGGCAAAAGAGTTGCTCAAGAATTCATCATAATAATCCACCTAAAACATAATGATCTTTTAAGGGATGAACAGCAATGAGCATACAAGCAGTTAGCCTACATTTGCACACACACTCCTAAATATTACAACCTCCTAAATGCTGATTTTGAAGTTTACCCCACTTCTTGCTCGCATCCTTTGCTCTCCAATCCATCTAACCTGCACTGGTCCCATTAGAGCTGCAAATTTTCTGCTCATTTGCTAAGCATCACGCATCATCAGACGAACGCCGATACGTGATGGCGAACAGTTTTGCGCTGTCTGTCTCTGCGTATGCATCACACCTGCACCTCGACACATGCACTGCATATACTGTACAAACACATGCACGCACAGGCTGGATAAACTTGGCAGCTTTGTAGGGATACTGTGTACACACTCACAGACACACTGGATGCTATAGAAGCCAAATGTGCAGCTTTCTGTGGAATATTCCTCTAGTACACACATTTAGTGCATGTATTACACTATACAGGCAGGCCGCCTTTACCCCAAGAGGCCTGGCTCTGAGTCAGGGCCCCGCCAGCAACTCCAGCTACCCCTGGTACCCCCTAGCATACATGGCAGCAACAGTATGCGTGTGCAAGCATGTTTCTACAAATGTGCTTGCATGCATCTGTGTGTGTGTTTGTGTATGTGTTTTTGGGGTGGCAGGTTTGCCTCCAACGCCACACAACAAGGCCATCATTTATCCCTGATTGGGACCAAGGCAGCAGCGTTGAATTTGCGCTACAACGAGGCGCCCATAAAGACCGAGAGACGACATTTCCTCCCCATTTCCCTCATGAATATCAAAGACGGAGGCACTGCCACCGCCACCACCACAGCACATAAGGAAAAATTACAGCCCTATTATTTTATTTGCATTACCTATAATAGGCAGCATATTGGGTGGTGTATTTATTGCCTTATCAGCACCGGCTTGGCTGTAAACATTTGCTGATTTATTAGCCACGCAGGCTTTGCCCAAACATCACACGTAATTACTCAGCAAACAGTGCAAAGACGGTATCGGGCATTTTTGTTGTTTTTACTGCTTTGTGGGTTTGCGATGGATTGACCAGACTTAGCTTAGAGAAAGCGGGCAGCTTTGGTGTTGGAGGTTGACGCGTCTATTACAGATGGGGGATCTTAGAGGCTAGTTTTCCTGCTGCTGGCCCAGACCCAGACATGCCTACAGCTTCAACAGGGAATCAGAGAACGGCTGTTATTTGTACAGCTCTATATCCAGAGTCACTCCTGTTGGGGATGTGGTTAGTGTTGTTTTTTCTCTACCTGAGCGCCCGCTTCCATCCAATTATGTTGTTTGTCTTCTCAAAGGCCTCAATACCTCTAGCTTTGCACCCCCCCCCCCCACCCTCCCCTCTCTCTACTCTTCCACACACACCGTTCCACAAAGTTAGATAGAACTAGATCCATTAAGTTGGTGAAATGAGCAAAAAAAAAAAAAAAAAAAAGAGAGAGGGTTACCCTAGATGCGCCCGTTCTTCTGTTATCCAATTTTACTGGGATTTGGAGTGATTTGCGCCTGGCTCCCCGAGGGAAATAAATACTTTGATTAATGTAATCCTGGGCAGGGAGGTGCCACAAACCCCCCCTCTATCCTCAGGGAACGCCACTGTTTAACAAACAAAAACAAAAAGCAGGGACTATGGAGAGACATGCACAGTGGCTGCAAACCAGGCTGCTGCAGCAACCAGACTTCTATAGATTTGATTTCCTGCGGATTTAGTTTATTTATTAATTACTCTGCTTAATAACACAATATCATTCTTGATTAGCATGTGTAATACAGTCTAATAGAATAGAAAAATACCAGCGTGTCCGTCCACTGATTTGCATACACAATAACACTGTTTTGATGCTGCTGCTGGAGGTGGGGGTGTTTAGGCATGTGTGTCCATGCTGATGTGTTTTACATCTGTATGTGTGTGTGTGTGGGTGTGTGAGTGTGAGAGAGAGAGTTACAGAGAAAGAGAGAGAGAGAGAGGGAGGGATGTGGCCGAGACTGTGAGGCAACCAGCACCCAATGTGCAATGGGTGGAGGGATGAAGGTGGGGGTGGGGTGAAGCTGAAGACTGACAGACAAAGCACCCAAACACACACACATATGCACACACGCACACACACACACACACACACACCTCTCTCCTCTCTCTCCTCCGCCCCTCTGACTCTGAGAAAGCTGCACTTCATCTTATCTTTGCCGATCTGTCCCCCGTCACTCACCTCCTCACCAGCCGGCACTAGTGGCTTTTTTTCTGTGTGTGTGTGTGTGTGTGTGTGTGTGTGTGTGTGTGTGTGTGTGTGTGTGTGTGTGTGTGTGTGTGTGCACGCCTGTATGTGCACCTGCATTCAGATCAGGCCATGCCAGCCCCCCCACCCCCCCAAAAAAAAAACTAACCTCAATGCAACTCTGACCTTTCTTCTCCAATTAATTCACACCTCACGTATATTCCTGACGCCACCACGTTTAAATAAAATGACAAATTTCAATCTGTTGCTTGTTCCCAAATAAAAACTTAATTAATTTTTTACCTAATTGAAACACTTTCCTGTGCTGAAACAGTTGCCTTCATTGTGAAAAAAAAAAAAAAAGAAAAAAAGAAAAAAAAGAAATAATAATTCATTGCCAAAGCACACACTAAAAGAAATCGCTAATAAAAAGCTCACATGTTGCAGACACCCTGTCCTCTAAACTGAACCTATTTTAGGCCCAATTATGACACCCTTATTGATTTCCAATCCAAGATCAATACCAACTGTGCTGATACATGTCTGATGGTGAAATGAGCACTGAGCACCACTGGAGAGCCCTGTGATAACACTAAACATATAATCTTTACCTGCATGTCAGCCCATTTGCAAGCTCTATAGGTCCACAGCGCTGCACGTCTTAATGCAGGGCAATTACTAACCGCACGCAGTGCAATAAGAGGTGTATATGACTCCATACTGGCCTTTATTAATAGAATATTAATAAAGAGCCTCTGTCTCGTTTGAATGGGTCAAGGAAAAAATCCCATTCGTGTCTGAAATTGAAGGCATGTTTAATGCTTACACTGGTATTCAGTGTTGCCCATTTAATTAACGGTATAGTAGCTACATTATCATTAAGTGCTCCAAGTTGGATTCGGCTTTAAATCAACGTTTGGCCCTGACGTGAGACACACTCAACGTATGTCGTTTGAGATTAGTGACTGGACCAAGGGGAAGAAAATAAATTATGGAGCCCATAGGCAACTTAAGTGAGCCATAATTAAAACGGCAGGAATTGCGTCAGTTTAATCTGAATATTGTACGCAGGGGCTGCGGCGGAGGCTCCGGGCACCTGCGCCGGCTGCGCACACCTTTCTGCGGCTCACATAAATCCGCTCGTCAGGTGTCATACTGTAAATTCATGGCGGCTGCAGAAAGTGATGAGACTGTGAGGATGTTTTATGAGGGAGGAAGATTAGAGTCATGTTGAACTGGTTTTTGTTCACATCAGACGTTTTCATCCAACTTTTGAATGTGATTATATCCGAACATCTTTTTTTTTTTTTTTTTTATGAACCCACCTTTAAAACACTCCCTCGTCACCTCACCCGATTAATATTGTTATTATTATTATTATTATAAATTCAGATGTGTGTATCAGTGCAGCTCGTGGTGTGTTTCCATTCAGAGAAATCCATGAAAGCATCTTGATGAATTAGACAATCTGCTACTGCAGGAATAAATAAACGGCCTCCTGCTACCAATAACCGTCACTGTACAGCATGACAGAACGGGTGCATAATGCAGAGTAATAACGCACAGGGCTGCTTTGATGCTTTGTTGCTGCTGCTGGTTTTTGTGGCGCTGCTGGTGGCGATGATGACGATGATGAAGAGCAAAGCCGGAGAGTGCCGGTCAAGCGATGCGGAGAGCAAATGCACCAATTCCCGGGATGATTCATGAGTCCTGCCTAGCCCTCATTTGCTAATAATTCTTAAAGTCACCGGTTAGTCATACGTTTCCACACAGACCTGCTGGCTCAGACTTATGGCTTATAGGCTCCTGCAGATGGCGACTGGCTTAAAACAGCGTGCAGGGCCTATCTAATCACACACTATTTTGCATACCAACTAGGGTTGTCATTGATAGGCCTGGACTGATCGATACAAGCAGGTTTTCTTCATGCAGCTGCTGATGCTGATGGAGTGGAATACGTGGGGAAAGAATAAAATAAGTGCGGGTCCAGCCTGCAATAAAATAGGGTGGGATATCTTTAAAAACTGGATAATTAAATTAAGGTGGTTTAATTGCCTCTGGGATTGAGGGATGAGCCAGAATATAGTCTGAGCCCTCGTTTTATTTGACGTGGAGCCTGTTTAGCCAGAGTCAGTGTTATTATTTATGAAACAGCTGATGTGCCGCCTCGGTGTGTGACATTGTTTTTCCCTGCACTGACCCTCGGAAATCTGTCCCCGTCCAGTCATTTCCTCCGTTGATATCTTAATTGCCAATCATGTCATCCGGCCATCACTTCGTGTCTGTTCTGGAGACCATAAAATGACAGGGACGCACCTTGATGCGCGTCCACGTCAAGGACCTTTGGTTCAGCCAATCAGCTCAGCAGAGAAGAGTGTGTCAAACAAATAAATTAATAAATAATTAACATAAAATTATTCAGAAATGCGACATAAAATGGGCCTTTTTTGCAGTGTAAGCTTTTTACATCATGAGTGAGCGCGACACCTGGCGGCAGTTATGATTTTTTTTTTTTTTTTTTTTTTTTTCATTTACGATCAAGCCAACAATGACTCCCAAAATCTGTTTCACCTCAAACCCCTGACTCCAGCTACCACAGCCTGCAGCAGAAGCCACATGGAGGCTTCCAGTGATGCTCAGAGAGAACGAATTTCTCCTAACTCCGTTCACAGGGTGTCAAAAATTATCATAATTAGCAAGTGCATCAACGCAGTGCCTCAACGTTGGGCTACTTTTCCATTACGCACCACATAATGAACGCTTCTGCTTATTTAAAACATCGCGATAACTTGCAACCAAGCAACCAAGTCATGATTTGGCTCAATCAAACCAAAAGTGCCATCAATATTTCTTTATTTATTGACGCTGACAGTTTTTTTTCTCCAAGACGCATGATGAAAACCAACGCGTAAAGCAGATATGATAAGAATTTGTTGATAATTGTGCCAAAAAATCAGAAAATGGCCGTAAAAGCAGACGAACAACTTGTTGTTTTTCAGATGGAGTGGTGTCGTTACAGTAACGCGTTACCGCCCCAGCACCGGTGCTGCTGGCCCGGGATACCGAGCCTCTTTTCATCTCGACTCCAGTGCACAAACATACAGCTTAATGCGACTAGTGTTTCCCCCCTTTTATGGGGCTCACCATGGCTACCAAGTGCGGGGCTCAGCAATGCGCTCCCCATCAATGAAGGAAAAGGAGTTAACCCGTGAGAAAAAAAATAACCCTCTAAAAAGAAAAAAGAAAAAAAAAAAGTATCGCGAAAACCAAACGACTTGTCCCCACATTCAGGTTAATGTGAATCCTCATGGACTTTGAAAGTTAAGACAGACACTGAAGCGATTGTCTATGAACCAGATCTCCTTTAAAAAAATATATACTGCTTTTAGTTTGAGTTTTCGCTTCTTCATTCGCTCCTTGAACGTCCCCAAAACCCAAACAGAAAAAAAAAATACAGCAGAAACCGCTCGGCACTGATTACAATCACAGGCTTTTTAGAAGCTGTCTGAGTCGATGGGTGCTGCAAAGCACCGACAAGCTGCTGCGTGTAAACTTTAAACAAACTTTGCAGCAGCAAGATCGATTTATATTAAACGATTTCATATTGCACTTGCCTACGCGGTCCCTCTGGAGGATTCAAACGAGGGGTCTCTCTCTCCCGCTCCCTCTCTCTCTCTCTCTCCCTGCTTAAAATGTGATTGATTGCACTTTTCTCCGGTGGACATTCAGTACAAAACAGCACAGCTTATCCATCTGCCCGCTATTTATATAAAAGGCGCAAAAAAGGGAGAGTCTGGGGCGCAAAAGCAAACAGCGGCGCGCGTATTGATTTTTACGCATCCAGGGGAAAAAAGACGCATTTGCGATTGGTTTTAAATATAAGTTACAGGGAAAATGAGTGCAAACTGGGCTCAGAAGTAGGCTGAAATATCACTTAAAGCAGCGAGCAGTCTATGAGGAAGCACATCACAGGCACAGTGCAGCAATGCGCGACAAGGCGATAAAGTCGAACATTCCTCAAGCGTAAAAAGAAATCCGCATAGATGATTGTTGACTTACCTTGTGTCCAAGAAAAGGGAAATAGCTTCACATTGTTCACATGGCGCCTGTAAATGGTTATCTCCCCTTCCGACGACTCGCTGCTCCCTAAGATTTTCTTTCCTCTGCCTCAACTGAGCAGGAGCACTCCTCGGCTCCCGCTATTATTTTCACTAAAATATATGAAAATTTATGCAAATGAAAATCAGCACTAACTGTTCGTCTCTTGTTATACTTGGGGATGATTTTTTTTCCTCTCCCCCCTTTCTTTCTTTCTTGCTTTCTTTTTTTTCTCCTTTTTTTTTGCATACAAAATAAATGAACTCCCCCAGCAGGGAACTTGGGGACCTTTTTATAATAAGCAAATAAATAATAAACACATCATATATCAGAGAGGGCTGTTTTTTATGGGCGCACGGTGAATTCGCGCAGCATTTCTGATTTTGACTCCTTTTATATACATGTTATATATATATATATTTTCCTCATTTTCAGGGGGTTATCATGTGTAAGGAGCCCTCTTCTCAGTACCCTTGGTGTCACGTTTCTGCTGGCCGCCTGAGACGCCCTTTCAAAGCGTGCAGTGTGGATTGAACAGCAGTAATTTAGAGCGAAATCCTCACTGTATATTAATGAATAGAGGGCCCCATGGTTCTGGCCCCTAGCCTGCCTATTCAATGTAAACAAATCCACGAGGCTCCCTCGGTTTTGAGCCCAGTCCAAATTAAATCTACTGGGATGAGAAGAAGAAGAAGAAGAAGAAGAAGAAGAAGAAGAAGAAGAAGAAGAAGAAGAAGAAGAAGAGGGGTGGGGAGGTGGGTGGGTGGAGGACATGGAGTACACAACTCCTCCACTGCTTTATATTTGCCCTTAAATCCCTTTTGCAATAAAATCTTTGCGCCATCTTCGAGTTGGGGAGCTTATGATGTTTGGGGTTAAGGCATGACATGCAGTTCTGACCTTTAAACAAAATACAGTTAATCCTGCCAGGAAATCACCTGCCACGCGCTTTGTTTTGGCCAGGTGGACTCAACAGGCTGCAAGCACCCTCAACCCAAGCAACGGGCTCAGTGGGACCTGTGTCTGGCGCTTATTACCACCCATGGGTGCGTTCATATAGGCGCATGGGTCCCCCGCACTAACAAAGGCCCCATTCATCTCCGGAGTAATGTGGTCACCTTGAGGGATGGTGCGCATTTTAAGGGCCATATCGATGGATGTGTTTTCTCTTTCCTTAAGCGGACGCTTCCAGCACGCCACCCTGCACGCACAACCCCCCCAAGGACTGCTCAATTTGCCCTTGTTTTGGTTGCCACTTTCTCTTTCACTGTGCCTCAGTGAGGTCGCCTGTACGCGGGCGTTTCCGCATGGAAGCGTCCCCGCAACCTTTGTGCGTTAACTCCTGCGGAGCCGCTGCGCCTTTTTCTGCACTCCAGTCGTGACATGTACACTTCCTCCCTCTGCTGTGTTTTACATACGTGCTGCTGCTCTAAGGTTGAGGGGGCAGTGTCAGGTTTTTGTATTAACAATCAGGAGCCTGACGGAGGGTTTCCTACTTTTATATGCTCATAAACAATTAAGTCGAGCTGGTAAAAAAAAAAAAAAAAACAGTTTTGAAATGCTAATCTGGCCATTTTAACACACAATGCACGCCAGCTTGCATTGTAGGTTAATATAACAAGATAAAGCGTTGCACCATTTAGTGAACCTTTTTCTTTTTTTTTTTAAATTCATTAAGTCTTTCCCGTGTTTTTCATGGGTGGCCCAGAGGGAATTAAACCCCTAACTGTGGCAGTATGGATGCCTTATTCTGTTACACAATCAGTTCAGGCTAGCAGATAATTATAATTGTTACCAATAGATCTTATAGTGTCAAACGCGCGCGTGCAGGTTTTGAATAAACTCTCGAGCCTTGCATTCATCCTGGACGTGTTTGCAACCAGAATAACAGATAATAAACCACTTATATACAGTTGTTTAACAGTTGCATGTATTTGAGCAGCTGCATCTTGATAACATGCATTTATATGAAACTGTATACTTTAAAGCAGGTGTATTTCTGTGTAAATAAAGGGGAAATATTCTGTTGGAGCCTTTCTGGAAAATAGAAAAGTGATCACGGTGAGGGGTCAGAGATTATCAGCCATTTTTATTTACCCCTTCACCCCTGTTTGTGTACTAATATCTCAGTACTATTTACTACCAAGTTGTGTTCCCCGTTCTGTTTGGACTCCAATTAAAAATCAGCCAATTGGAACAGCCGGAAGGAGGGCTCGTGCGCCCGGAGCAAGTCTGGTGAGAGCTGCCAATCACACCCCGGGTAGCCAATCAGCAGGCACGCACAGGGTAAACATCCGTGCGTCGTCGGGGTTGGAGGGGGGCGGGACTAAAGGGCCTGCCGGAGAGAGAGAGAGCGAGCGAGAGATATAGAGAGAGAGGTGGAGAGAGAGAACAAGCGAATGAGAGAAGAGGCTTGCAAGCAGCGCCGTACACTGTTATACTGGATTGTACTTCAACGGGAGTTTGCGGTTTGGCAGGTTTATATACATCAAAACAGAACAAAGAGATAGGCTCAGTGCTATAAAAGAAGAGAGAGAAAAGAATAAAGCGAGGGAGAAATCTCGGCGACTGAATTACAAAAGAACCGAGGACACTCTGCTAATGTTTTTCACATCCAAAGGGGACATAAACTGGGACTTTGTACATTGTGGAGAATTTGCAAGGCTTTTTGTTTTCTGCGACCACCAAAAGTTTGTTTGGGACAACGCGTTTTATTCTGCTGTATATTTTAATTTTAATGTCCACAATTTCATCCCAGTGCGAAACTTTCTGAACGGACTGCACATGGTTTCAAAGGGCTTTTGAAAAACCTGGATTTTTATCGCCGATATCCATGCACAACTGTTTGAAGTAGAATGTTGTAAATACATGCGGATTTTATTCAGTTTTCTGCCACAGTTTTTGAAGCTTTTTTTGCGTTTTTACGCACGTCGATGGTATTTGCCAAAAACCTACCCATACTTTTAAAGTTTGAATAATTCATGAGATACAATTTGCCTGCTCGAAAGAAGTGACTGTAAAAAGGGAGGGGGGTTATCCACAAACATATTCATAAGGGTTGACGGAATGGCCACCGCGGCTTCCAATCCTTATCTGCCCAGCAATAGCATCTTATCGTCCGGCTCCATCGTGCACTCTGACTCCGGAGGTGGTGGCATGCAGCCGGGCAGTGCTGCGGTTACCTCGGGGTCTGGGGGCTACAGGGGAGACCCCTCAGTCAAGATGGTACAGAGTGACTTTATGCAAGGCGCAATGGCAGCGAGCAACGGGGGACACATGCTGAGCCATGCCCATCAGTGGGTGACATCCCTCCCGCACGCCGCAGCGGCCGCAGCAGCAGCCGCGGTAGCTGCAGCTGAAGCCGGATCGCCCTGGTCGTCGAGTCCCGTCGGGATGACGGGCAGCCCGCAGCAGCAGGACGTGAAAAACTCCGGCAGAGACGATCTGCACACGGGCACCGCGCTGCACCACAGGCCCCCTCACTTAGCTCCCCACCAGACTCACGCCGGGGCTTGGGGGAGCACGACTGCGGCTCACATTAACTCCATATCCGGGGGACAGCAGCAGCAGCAGTCGCTGATCTACTCCCAGCCCGGTGGATTCACTGTGAACGGGATGCTGAGTCCAGGGAGCCAGAGTCTGGTGCACCCGGGCTTGGTGAGGGGGGACACCCCGGATCTGGACCACGGCAGCCACCATCACCACCATCACCACCAGCATCCGCATCACCAGCACCACGGCGGCGTGAACAGCCACGACCCGCACTCGGACGACGACACGCCGACCTCGGACGACCTGGAACAGTTCGCGAAGCAGTTCAAACAGCGGAGGATCAAACTGGGCTTTACGCAGGCGGACGTCGGCTTGGCTTTGGGCACCCTGTACGGGAACGTTTTCTCTCAGACAACCATTTGCAGATTCGAGGCTCTGCAGCTCAGCTTCAAAAACATGTGCAAGCTCAAGCCTTTGTTAAACAAGTGGCTTGAGGAGGCCGACTCGTCCACCGGCAGCCCCACCAGCATCGACAAGATCGCGGCGCAAGGGAGGAAGCGAAAGAAGCGCACATCCATCGAAGTGAGCGTCAAAGGGGCTTTGGAGAGCCACTTCTTAAAATGCCCCAAACCCTCGGCACAGGAGATCAGCACCCTGGCGGACAACTTGCAGCTGGAGAAGGAGGTGGTTAGAGTGTGGTTTTGCAATAGGAGACAGAAGGAAAAACGGATGACGCCCCCAGGAGTGGCACAGACGCCGGAGGATGTGTACTCTCAGGTCGGCAATGTGAGTGCAGAAACACCGCCCCCCTCCATGGACTGCAAAAGAATGTTCAGTGAAACATAGAACAGCACACAAGAATATTTTATATGAAATTAAACTGATTAAAAAAACACACAGACTATCGCCAAGATAGCCAAATTTTTTGATACTGTGATTGTGAGGGAATATGAATGAGACTGCAAAATGTGTTATCTATTTTTCACCAGAAAAGAGAAAGAGAAAAAAAAACAGCAACCTTTTCCATCCCCTTTTTCCTCCCAACCCCCCCTCAGAAAAAAACGCACCGTTAACCTTCTTCCAGGCCCTGAAATGTCTTAACCTAAAAGGTTCCTTCTGCTTTTTTCTTTCAGGGGCATTTTTTAGTAGATTACTTAAAAGATGCAAGTGAAGCGAGCGACCAGAGGGTGACAACCACAAGTTCATTCCACCAGGTAATTTTGGCGCATTAAAACACATCAAGAGGAAAACCCCAAGTATTGTTTTTATTTCTCTTCCCCCTTTCCAAAAAAAAGCAAAAAGCAAAAAAAAAAAAAATACCCCCCTCATTATCCTGTGTTTGATTGAAGAAACAAAGGAGCAGGCATTTTGTATATTTCGAAATGGGACTGATCCGCCTTCCCCTCCTCTCCAAGCCTAACAATAACAGAGGGGGAAAAAACTGCAACACTATGAATAAGAGTGACATCCACGACGCTTCCATCATGATTTCCAGCTCTTTGATTTTCCTCTGAGGTGGACTGCATGGTTTCATTCACACGCGCGCGCACGGAGGATTTGGGGATTTCTTCTTCTTCTTTTTTTTTCTCACGTTGGAGGCCCTCACGAGCCCAGAAAGAAAAGAAAACCAGGACCAGGACTTGATCTCAAAGATCACCTTCTTCTTCTTCTTCTTCTTCTTCTTCTTCTTCTTCTTCTTCTTCTTCTCCTCCTGTTTTTTTAATTATTATTATTTAATGGACTTTGACACCGTGAGTGGATTTTTCTCCCTTTTTTTCAACAAATAGAGCATAAGACATTTGAAAAAGACTTCAACTGCACTTATTTGAGAAAAAAAATCTGAAAATCTGTTGCCAAGTGTGACTGAGTGGGTGCTGTGGATATACTATTAATGCTGCCCTTTCTAAGCAGTGTTCTTTGGTAGGTTTTAATAAACAAAACTCTGTAAAGCCGGCAATATAGATCACTAGATCAGATACTGATCTGACTTATTTACTTTATATTTTTCATCAGAATTACTTGTTTTAATATTTTATTCGGAATACATATGAATTATTCCAAACGGTAATTTATTTCCCCTCCTCCCCAGGAACTTGTGTAAGATGCTTTCCTCCCCTCCTTGTTTTATTTCCATATTTTTCTTATATTTTTTGTTGTTGCCCTTATTTGTTTAATTTTGTATTCTCGTTTCTTAAAGGAGCACAAATCACCATAAGCTGACATTGACCGTTGTTAGGTAATAAGGGTATATTTTGATGTGATAATTTGATTGTAATTTAATTTCAGTAGTGGTTCCGTACGAGCTGATTGAGACACAATAAATTTGTTAGAATGAAATGCAATCACCTTGTGTTCTGACATTTATATTCTTCTCGTATATTCTGGGCTGTTTGTGGAATTACCCTGTGTGCTATGTTTTGCATGCACAGCAGCAGCTAATGAAGAAAATGGTGGACTATTTTGTCCCAGATGAAGCTGCGAGCTAAGAATAACCTCCATTAGAATAATGCAGACCAAAGGCTCTTTGTAGACTGAAACATGAAAATACTCCTTTAAAAGTAAAAGAAAAACGGGGTTTTCATTTACTAAAAATATAAAACAGAGAAGTCGGCGTATTAATCCAGCGTTTAGCGCTTCAAGAGCTCACAATTTATCGCCTGTAGGCTTAAATAAATGTCCACCAGCGCTGTTATCATCATCCCATAACTGTATATTACCATTTAAATGAAGCATCGCGGTCACTTGCAGGCCTGCACAATGGCTCGACTGTTTGTTTACATCTGCTGCCTCTTGAGGCCTTGGGCAAAAGGCAGGAGCCCCAGCCTCAGCCTGCAGGATGGAAATTTAGATTTGGTGTAAAAAGACACAGAGAGAGGGAGGGAGAGGGAGAGCATCGGGGATTGTTCGAGGAAGAAAATCAAACCGGACACCAGCCAGACGCGTCCAGAATGCGCGCGTCCTCATGTCCTGCCTTGCATGTTATGTAATATTTAGGTTGCAGCTTACAGTCCAGACAGAGCAGCGATAAACACATCATTATTAGGCTGCTTTACGAGCGCCTGATCCACGCGCTGCAGTCTGCAAAATAATTGATTTACACTCAGTCAAATAGTCCAAATTGAATTTACAGCTGGTTGCTTGTGAGATGACGACCGGATGCGCCTCATATCCAGGTCCACCTCGAAAAGGGGGCCGGCACAGGCTCGCCAGGTGCGTTTCTCAGGTAGATCCGGCGGAGCCTGACGCGCTGTTTTCGGATGCGGGGCACTGGGTCACAGAGCTTATCGATCCCGTCTGTCCAAAGCTGAGCAGCCCACAGGCTCAGCTGCCTCTCCGCTGCAGTTTACCGAGGATGAGACGGTGAAGTGCTGTTTGACGGGTCGGAGGCTGCAGGTTCATATCAGGGATGTTGTTTCAGGACTCAGAGCGGTTGTTGTGTTTGCGGGGCAGGTGCAGAAAAAACACTATTCCTGATGAGTTGTGTTATTTATTTTCCTCCATGATTCTAAGTGTTTTTTCTCAGTGCTTTAGCCGTGGTGTCATGGTTATTCTTATTCTATTTTACAACAGGGCTACTTGTCGCCACGGCTGCACGAGGCCAGTGTGTTTCCTGGGTTTCCAACTTTCTTTTTTTTCTTGAGTTGTCTTGCTCGCCTATTCAGCAAAACTCAACAAAACGTGTCCTCGCGCTGCAGGATTTGAATTTCGCGGATGATTTCCCATACTAGTTGCTTAGCAACTGAATTCAATGATATAGAGAAGTAGGCATCATTTTTCTTTGTCTCCATTAGGAAAAGTGGCAGCAGAGACACTCTGTATGTGCAGCACCCCCACCCCCCCAAAAAACTTTACATTTTGTGATTTATTTGTGCGCGTGTTGCAAGCACGTGCGGTGTTTTGCAATGTTTAAGGCTGCTTAAAGACAAACTAATTATGAGGCAACATAAGGCTCTCTTTATTTAATTGCATTTATCTTAAGTATTTGGCGCGTGCTGATGGAGCAAGGCAGAAAAGTGTGGAAAATAAAGCCCGCGTGCAGTGAGGCTCCACTGTGGCCTCGTGCTGCCTACCTGTGCACCCGCTCATTAAGCATGCGGCTCCCGCGCTCCTCTGCTATAAAAACCCGATGCAAAGTCACATGACGCGCCAAGATAAGCCAACGCACAAGACCTTCACCGCACAGAGGGAAAGCTTCGAGGCTTCCGTACACAGCAGACCTAAGCATTTACATCCCGAAACACAGCTCGTGCAGAAATATCCCAAATCTTGTAGTGAGAGATTTTTTTTTTTAACCAAAGGCGACACAAGCCAAGGAAAAAAAGAGTTTCAAATCTCATAATGGGTTTTGGTGCGCCTATTCTCCAAAAGCTTTGCCTTTTTCATGGGTCTTCAAAAACCATGTTGGCAGCAGCATGTGTGTGTGTGTATGTGTGTGCACCGATACGTTCAGGCCTTAGGAGCACTTTTGCTTTCCCTGCTATTGATTTAGGACGCCAGTGGCCCAACAGGCTCGTAGCGCCCATTGGCGCTAATTAAAGCCGCTCGTTGTCACACCACCCTGCTCTTTAAAACAAGACTTCAGCGGGGACGTGGAGTGCAGGGACTCGGTGATCGGTCCCGTAAAGGCAAACTTTTAATGCCTTGTTGTTATGAATATTTCAGGTGGCTGTCAGCAAGCAGCGCCCTTCAGTCAGTCCCTGCCTCTGACAGTGTTGGAGCCACAGAAATCTAACACACATGATGTCTAATGACAGATTTATATAGAAATCAGAGCAAATTCTAATCAGAAAATAAAAGTCTGTTCCACTTTACACTGTGGCACGATTGTAGCTTCAGGCCCAACTTAAGTGCATTTAATTAATAGCTTTCATACTCATCATATTGCTTCATAAATACCGTTTTATGCTTGTAAGCATCATGTTTTATTATAAGGCTACACCTTTACAGCTGCATTTTCCTATATAAGACGCACTTTTTAATTACACACACAGGCTGAGGCTTATTATTTGTATGTATTTCGAGCCATCTGATCTAGGCTGTTCATATTGGAGATATTTTGTGCTCCATCATCCGCTGCAGTTCCTCTGTGTCACTGAAACACGCTGAATGTATGGCGTCAGGCTCTTTTCCAACCTGCTGAAACTGTGCATCCACACAATGCTCCCCCCCCCCACCCCCCACCCCCCCTCATACTGTATTTACTCCACGTGTCGAGCGCATGAATATGGATTATTCTGAGCTGTTCTCCACAGGGAGCCTTCCTCTTCCACGTCCACATGGATTTATCTGTGCTGCAGGAAAAAAAAAGACGCTCAGAAAATCTCCTGTCTGGTTGGTGACTGCTGACTTTTGATCACCATTACTGCTGTTATTTTACAGTAAGTGTGGTGGAGTGCTTCTTGGATTCATCCCTTGTTTATGTTGTTGTCATCGTGGCAACACAATAGGATGCTTTTTTTCCCCCTTTTTTTTTTTTTTTTTTTGAAGAAAAAGATTTATTCCGGTTTACATTATTTTATTTTTATTTCCGGAATCAGCGTCTTTATTGGCTTAATTTTATTTAATTTAATGAAAATCTAAATTTCCCAAGTCCCAGTTGCTTCTTGCCACATGTTGGAGTTAATGCATATATACACAAATTGCCCATTCATTAGTATTTAACTTGTGCATTATTATTATTATTATTATTATTATTATTA
>JBBMOE010000048.1:3490875-3605665 GCA_037975065.1 Chaetodon trifasciatus
ATTATTATTATTATTATACATTTTTAGGTTTATCTCTAATTGTGCACGATATTTACAGGGAACTTCTCTTTTTAAAAAAAGCAATAAAATTTAGGAGAACATCTAAAGAAAGGATCGTAACAGGCCTCCATGTAAATGTGGCTTATCAAGTCGTTTTAGTGGCAGCGGCAGCAGCAGAAGAAGAGGAGGAGGAGGAAGAAGAAGAAGAAGAAGAGGAGAGAAAGACGAGGAGGACGTTTTCAAATATGACGTGACTCTCGGGGGTTTCCTCTCTGTAAATTGTGAAGGTCATGGTTTTGTGAGCAGGCAGGATGGATAGGTAGAGGAGGGGTGAATGGAGTCTGCAGGCAGCTCAGCCACACAGAGGTAATGTGCTTCAGCATCTCATCTGCCTGTCTGCATTTCAAAAGCCTTCATGTTGGAGTCTAATGTTTCTCCTCCTCCTCCTCTTCTTCTTTTTCTTCTTCTTCTTCTTCTTCTTCTCTCCAAATGCGGATTTAATGCCTGTAATTCGGCAACATGAGTGATTTTATTAGATTCAATTTCCACGTCCCACAGCCTTCCTGTGCAAATATCGACTATTTTCTACTTAGATTTTTAAAGTAAAGGAAGAAACTTGACTGCAAACATCACATTGAAGCTTCTAAACTGCGGCCACGATGGAGGGAAAAACATAATATTACTGTGGGAGTTTAGAATGACTTATAATGTTCTAGTTTTAGTTCAATGTCGCTCCAAAATGTTTTTTTTTTTTCTCTGAAATTAGTAGTTTCACGGTTATAATCCCCTTCATATATATATATGATATTTTTGTGACATAGCAAAATATATAAAATCTCTCATATAATAATTTTCCATTAATATTGATTTTTACAACTTTCAGACTTTTTATACACTATCCATCCTTTAATTTCTAGTGTGTTTGTATGCGCGCGCGGACACTGTGCGGACTTTATGAGCGCCTGATTGCATTTATTTCACTTTTCCCACACACACACACACACACACACACACACACACACACACACACACACACACACACACACACACACTGTAGTACTGTGGGAAGTAGAAATAGTAGCGGTCTCTGCTGTAGGTCAAGCCCACACACACGCGCGCGCACACACCTGAACCAAGTGGAGGAGTTGCTTCATGGCTTGTGTTTGGACGTGTTTAGCATTATTTCTCTCACAAAATACATCCTGAAGAAACAGTTTAGTCTCTTATTTTCTTGTTGTGGCAAAGAAACAGTTTAAAATAGTAGAATCACTTGATTAAAAAAAAAAACATTTTATTAATGTTTTCTTGCATTAGAATTAGAGCGATTGAATCAGTAATTCCTATAATGTTATTTCCAGAATGAAATACTTCATTCTAATCCATAGTCACTTCAGAACCCCCCCCCCCCCCCTTAATGCAATGCACAGCAGAGGAGCGCTCATCTCCAGTTTCCCTGACCTTGCAGCGCCACCCAGTGGCCGTCCGAGCTGCCTCCACAGTTCAAACGCTCCTGTCATTATCTCCACCAGAATCATCTGCCTTAATCAAAGCTAATTAATGAAGATGACATTTTGATGGAGTTTGGATTATGAGGACTTGGGTTTTGGAAGACTTTGCAGCCGCTTTGCGTGTTTTTTTAAGGCTCTGTTTGTCCTTTTCAGGGCTTGTATGTTAATTTTCCAGGAAGTCTATTTTAAAAGTATTTGATTGAAAATGTTGCTTCATTAATTCAATCAAAGTCTATTTGCCATCATTTAAAACTGCCCCGCTGCACTTTTTGCTCACTGTTGTGTTAAACGGCGCAGATGATCTTAGCCAAGTGGATGAATATCATGTTCATGTATTTGTATACATGTTTTTTTTTTTAATTTTAGAAGCTAAGTTTTCAACTTTGTGAGCATTTCAGATGATTCAGTGGGTTTAATCCATCACTTCATGTGAAAGAATCAGCTTCATTAAACATGGAAGTCTCCAAATCTCCAAATTTGGTAAGTTTGAATTTGAAAAATCTACTTGAGAAGCTTAAAAGTTTTAAAAAAAGATGAAAACAAAGCTGCTTTTCTATTTTTCCTCAACAGCGACAGTATGCTCGGGCTCAGACATCATTTTTAAACCTTAACTGGCTTCCTGCAGAACTCTGTTGTGCAACTTCTCTGTTTTTTTATGCAGTTTTGTGTCTAAAATTAATTCAGTCTCACACATGCAGCGTCTTGTTTCAGCCCGAGTTCAACACATGCTCCACCCGCGCTGATGATCTCCCATAAAAGACGGCCGACCCTGCTTTATCAGTTGCCATGGAAGCCAGGAAGCTAGTTAGTGATCTTTCACATCTCCCCCTGTTGTTTATTCGTGTGACGTGAGAGACAGCTTTTCAGTCTGCGCACATGTGTTGGGAGAGCATTGTGCAAAAAGCCATAATACCTTTTGAGGATTATTGTGATTTGGGCTACTTTGTTGGTGCTAATGGTATCCGCAATCACTCCCATGGGTGTCATTGCTGCAGGGGAGTGTCTTGTTAAGTCTTACATGTTATATTTCAGTTGTATAGGAAGAAATGATATTGTTTAATTAGGTAAAAGAAGAAAAAATGGGATGCTTGTGATCAAACATGAAGTAAAAGTATGTGCAACAAATGCACATACTTAAAAGTAAAAAGTAAAAGCTTTGAATTGTGAAGTTTCTATGCATTAATCTGAGCAGTTGTATCCCTAAATCTGGCAAGATGGTTCATTTCTAGCTATATTTCATTTAGAAATGCAGCAAAAAAAAAAAAAAAAAAGATGCATCTCATGGAAATCTCCTCAGAACAATCTTCTCAGGACCTGGCAGCATGAGTGGCATGTGTCCATAAAGTTATCTTTGAACAAATTGCCCAGTGAGGGTTAGCACAGCCTGTGATGTAAAACGTCTTGGTCTCTACCCACAATCCCTCTCAACCCAGAACTGAACCCAGCTCCACCCCGCGTCCAGCCGGGCCCCGCATCTCGCAGCGTGAGCTCGGCCGCTTCCAGAGCCTCGTGTCAAAAAGCTGGTCAGCATTTCAAAGGAGTCCGAACATTCGCAGAGACTGACGCCCACAGCCGCCGACGGGCCGGTGCCAACAATCGCTGTTTGTGTTGGCTCCGGGAGCCATCGTACAGAGAGAGGGATTCAGAAGTTGCCAAGTAATGACTTGGTAACGTCGAAAAAGTAGAAGAGAAGAAGCGATTCTCCGAAGACATGCCAGGACTCTCTGCTTATGAGCACAAGCATCACATGGAGGATGACTTCTTTCTTGAGCAGAGAGATTCGGAGGCAGATGTTTTTGTAGTTCAGGCTTTGAGGTAAAGCTTTTGAGGGACATTTTTTGGCATTTGGCAGCTTTGCCGTTGAGTTGGATGAAGACAGTCACATCTCGAAATCATCTCAGAACAATAAGATCAGAATCAGTTTTGGCTTTCTGGGCTAGTCGACAAATCCTTCCCTAGTCATCAAGTATTTTTCAACCCGGCCCCTATTTTATATATTTTGGGGTCTAAATGATTTATAGGTACAAGAAGTTTTGGAATTGGTCCAGTAGATCATCTCAGCCAGCAGCCACAAAACAGGCTGCGATGGCTGCAATGTAATTCTTGGGGGCTAAATGTACCCATCAAAGTACGTCCTCTACAAGTGTTTTTTGCCACTGTCACGCTCAGATTGTGACTGACAACACTATGGAAAGGATCCCAACAAAGCCACACCTGTTTCCTAACTATGACTAAAACACCAAAGCAACACAACACCACAAACCAACTAACCAATGGAGGCAGAGGCCGACCAGCAACGCCCACGTTCTGCGAGGTAAAATGACTGTTTTTGTCAATGGAGTCTGGTGGCTTTGAGGAGCGCCATGTCACGGCTGTTTCTGGTTAAACAAAAAGGATCTTACTCTTTAACAGGAAGGTCTGTCTCTGTAGGGATCCATTTCACAATGTTATCAGACACTTGGATTGACAGTCAGAGCCTGTCAGTCGCAAAACACACTTTCAGTGGATGTATGTACTTTGACGGATGTATTTGTCCTCAAGGATTGCATTGCAGACATTGTAGGCTGCTCTGGGGCTGCTCTTAGTCATTTAGATGGCAAAATATGTAAAAATATGGCAGAGGTTTAAAACTAATGGAATTACCCTTTAAAGTATGGATGTGTGTGTTTTCTTTGTGTGTGTGTGCCCTGTCCTACACCCACGAGCGTCCCGGGTGGTGACGGATCTCAGCAGCAGACGGATCGATGGTCGGGGACAGAGGCAGGGGTCAGCCAGTCCTCAGGGGTCCACCGGTGACATCTCCTGCTGCAGCTCGCCGGCCGGCCGCCAGCTCGGGTCAGCTATCCCAGCAGGCCGCTCTCTCTGGCAGCAGTTACCAAGGTGACAGCATGTCAGCACAGCCCCGCAGCGCCGCTGAGGGCGGGAGGGTGAGGCGGAGGGGAGCGAGCAGGGAGCCCGATGCATCACCGGCTCTGATAGGTTTGTCAATACTGCTTAGATCCAGGGGGAGCCGGGTCCGTGGTGACACACACCGGGCCCCTCCAGAGAGCCAGCACACACACACACCTGACCTGCAAACATACGCAAAACACATACAAACAAGCATGCACAAAAATGAGCATCCACATGTGCATACTATATGTGTAACATATGCTTTTTGGCTAAGAAACAGCTGCACAGGCATACCAGGATACACCCACCAATTTGGAGCTGTAGTCTTATTTTCATACATGCATTTCCACAAACTCTCCCCATTTAGGAGGACGATGCAGTGAATTGAATTAATTTCCTTCAGACTTGAAACTTTAACTTTAACCACTCCACGTCTAACCCTGAAAAAACGCCTTAAACTAAACTGTAATGGTTTACCTTGTGGGAACCTGCTTTTTGCCTCTAAATGGGCAGTGAGTCTCCACTGTGTGACCTTGTGCAAACACATTTTTTTTTTTGTCCTTATGATTAATAGAAGTACCCTTGCAAACACACACATCCTGTACATTACATGCACATGAACAGTCACACAGGCATGGTGCAGGATACACACAAATACTGTGTTGGGGTCTTATTTGCTCACATTATTTGGTCACATTTTAGTCCCAAAATACAAGAAAGAGACGAAACAGATGTGTGCACACACACGCGCACATAAACTTCTTTTTGTAATTTAGGAGGACATAATTAATTCCCTCGAGGCCTAACCTTAACCATCACCGCTACATGCCTAATAATCTCCAAATAGGAGGTGAGTCCCCACAATGTTATTACAGGAATACAGTCCACCTGCAAGCATTCACATTAGTGTTTTGGCGAACAAACACACATCGTACATTGGCACATGCACACACATTAAAGGATGCACACACGGATATCATGTTGCATGCTGATATTTTAGCATGAAATACAAGAAAAGCAGGAAGCCAGTCACATGCATTCACTCCCATTCATCAACAGATTCAAGTGCATTGCTTTCATTCCCTGGAGACCACAACATACCAACCCGACCCAACCCTGAAATCAGTCTTACTCTGACCTTAACCAAAAAGATACTCCAAGGAAGCTTTGCGTCTGGAGTATGTTCATACTGGAAAACTGAAAAAAAAAAAAAAAAATACACATACCTACCCCCAAAAAAGCTTACTGTTGATGTCAACTGTCCCCAGAGCAATGCACAGAAAGGAAACAGAGGTTTTACTCACAGCTGCGAAAGGTTTAAATAAATTACAAATGTTGGTGAGACAGAGAAAGACTTCACGAAACTAGACATATTGAGTATTTGTAAAAAAAAAACAAAAACATTTTGCTTTAATTTGTGAAGTTTCACGGTTGCTGTCGTAGTAATGTCACAATGTTATTGCTGCCAGATGGTGCACACGTTGCATCATTTCCTGTTAGCATAAAACAGTAAAGCATGTCAATTTCTTGTATGCTAAGTGCAAAGCAATATACTACAAAGAGTAGTGTGCGCACATATATGCATGCTGTAATGTGCAGCATGGAATTGGGATGCAACTCATGTCTTAATCCTGAAATTTAATGGCTGACCTCATGAGGATTTGTTTTTTCTTTTTACCAAAAGGAAAATAAGTCCTCACAATGCAGCGCGCCGACAGATTTTTGTCCACAAAATGTGATTAATAGAGGCACACCTGCAAACACAAACGCTCCCATAGGCGTGCAGCCTGTACGCACACACACCTACATAGCAGAATAATTTTGCCGTGCTCTTCTGAACACATCGACATTTAGCATGAACACACACGCAGCCGTACGCTCCTGACACAGTGATTGTTGGAGGAGGCTGGATGCGTGGATTAAGCTGTTGGTGCAGGAGTCGACGAGAGCGAGCTGGCAGATAAAAATGAGTGTACCGTGTGCTGCAGGACCAGAGAGAAAGAGACCGAGGTGAAGGAAGAGAAAGCACGCTCGGGCCGTCTGACTCTGTATCTCATTAACCAAAGCGAGAGGGGGATTGGAAAAGCAGCACCAGCCACGTTCGCCTCAGAGGGACTCGCAGTGTAACCATTTCTAGGCCGTGGATTTAATAGATTACTAATGATCAGCCACAGGTATTTCCAAGTTAGACATTAGAGGCGGACGTCCAAAATGAGATCATTTGTTAATCCGCGCATTTCCACCTCTGTGATTCTTGAACCACGCTTTGATATGTGAACAGGAGCAGGGTGTGCATGTTGGGATTCAAAGCAGTTAGTGTTGGAATGTATAGGGGAGGGGAAGGTTTACGGCTAATCTGGCGCTGCTATCTTGGTGTGGTGAGGTGTTGTAAGCACAGAGGGAGAAGGTGTGAGGATATGTGGAGCGCTCATGATTCCTCGTCAGCTCTATATCCAATCTGACCAATCCTCTTAGCAAGAGAGAGTTGAGCTCTGCCCTCCCCAGAGAAGTCTCTTTTCCATTCAACCTATTATGTCAATGTTTAATGCCTAAGGAGGGAGAGCAGAGAGGTGAAAGCATTATGACTGTAGCCTTGGCAGAGCTTGTTTGCAGCTAATACCACAGTGCCGAACTGCTCCTGTCAATTTCTCAGGCTTGTTTTTGAAACGTCTGCATCTGCCGCAATTTGCCCTCTTCCTCCACAACAAATGCGGGCTTTCGAGCAGATTCTGACTTAAACAATTTCACGTGCGGGGCGCCTAAATGCTCGTCTGTGCAGCGGCAGAACACGACTTCCACATCAGCAAACACAGAGGTTGCTTGTACTCAAACACAGGCACCATTCGACTGGCTTCCGCTGCCGTTTAAAAGCTTTGCTCGCTGAAATAAAAGTAATTAATTGGTGTTATACACCAAGGACATAATTATCTTTTCCAGTAACTGGCACATATTTAATTACCAGTAATTGTTCCCCGAGCCTTGTTCAAAAGTGTTGCGCGCCAGACAGTTCTGATATATTATACACTAATCCTGCACTTGATACTCAGTCAATTAGGAAATGTGTGTCAAAGAGCAATCATGTAAACAGCATAGTGGAACACACACATCCTTCTGAGACATGACGCCTATGTGGGCCTTCGACGGTGTCCTCACACACACACACACACATCTGTCTCACCGCTCTGCACTTTGTTTCCCTCCTCAGGGTACAAAATCCCGACCTATCCCGTTCCTTCCCAAGGTGTTAATGCCTGCCAGATTGGAGGAAAGTAATTTGAGATCATTTTGCAACAAAGGCCGCAGATACTGATTAACACGGGGGCTACTCTCCAGCCAAGTGGCGTGGTCCCATTTAAAAAAGCGTCAGGAGCTAAATTTACTCCCTTGTGCCTTGGGGTGTGTGGGGCCAGAGGCTGCAGTGGGGCCCTTGAACATGAGAACAGGGTTTAATAAGTAAACAGGAGAGGCAGAGAACAGTGCTTCTGATCAGGGCTTATTTGCCCAGCCGAGCCCCTGGTATGCGCTACTAGCTGATTAGCCCTGCCGATTGTACCTTGTAATTGCAGTGCCTTGACCCCCTCTAGGCAAATATTAGATTTTAGTGGTTTAACCTTTCCAGTCGTCAGAGCGGGGTAAATTGCCCAACCAGATGTTAAGGAGCCCAGTGGTAGTCCGCAGCCCTTCTGATCAGCAGGGAAAAAAGCTCGCAGATTGAGCCTTTTCTTTTGAATATTGTCTCAATTTCCTCTGGCCTTTCAAGCTGATTTTTCGCAGCGGTTTCCTTCCCCGAGAAGTGGTCATTCCTCGATCCTTATCCCGTCGTCTGATGTCAGGTTACAAGTGAGGCATATTATTTAAAATCAGTCCAGTCACAGTCATTAGCGGGGGGACAAAGGATCAATGAAAAGATCAATGGTAGATATTAACCTCGCAAGTAGTCCCTCAGTTCAATCAGGCCAGCAATTTGTCACCTGGTGAGGTGCAACACCTCCACTTGAGCAGGTCTTCCTCCAAATGCTATGGGGGGGAAAATCAGACATTTTTACTTAGAGAGAATCTCAAAATGTTTTTGCAGTTTGTTCAAAAAGAGATCTGAATGTCTAATTTTGGGAGAAAACAGCAGCTGCTCTTCTTGTTAGATTCCTTTCCTCAGCTAAAATCATTACATTTCAAAAGACTGCCAAGACCTCTGTGGTTAAATTTTGATAGCACCCGCCCTCTGCTGAAGCCAGTAAAGTTCATTCGTTCCTTTGGTCGTCCGGTTCCGCACAGAGGGAAGATTCTCCTGTAAGAAAGCAACACTGCAGCGCACAGACAACAACAAATTGCAGACATGGCAGCAGGGTGTCGATGCTCTCAAACTGCCTCACACCTTAGCTCTCAGATCAAGCAAGCAGCAATTATACAATCCCATTCCTCGGATACAAAGCATTATTTTCTGCCAAATCCCTCTCTGTAATAAGGCGGTGATTGATGTGCGACTGCATGTGAGAGCTCGCTCGGAGCGTCCGTCCAGATGAAATGGAAACAGTATGAAAACGTTCTCTGACGGATGGAATTTCCCCCGACTTTTCAGATCCAGCACGGCATTTAAAAAATTCACCCAGATATGTAAATCTCCCTCCACCGCAGGCCGAACAGCTGTGCCTGGTTTCTATCGTGCTTCAAAAACCTGTAGGTGTCGACGCAGCCAAAACAGAAAGTGGAGAAGGTCACAGACACTGGACCAATTAACATAAACCTCCATCTCTGCCTTATAGTACAGTAACCTTCTTATTTCTAATCTTACATGCAGCACCACCTCAGAACTTCTACAGTGTGGAAAGTGTACGCTCCCAAGTCTGGTTTCTGTGTATTCAAGCTTTCACACATGCTTGTCTGAGTCTGTGGGCCTTTGGGGATCCCCCGCCGTCCGGGGAGTTTTTGCAGACTGAGGCCATTATGGGAAACACTTTTGGACAGAACGGGAAAGGACGAGGATGGCGTAGAGGTAGCGGAAGTTTTTCTTGGGTCGTTCCCAGCCGTTTCCAGAGATCTCGGGTTTCTCTCCATCCAGCTTCGGATCCAGATCCTCTTCCTCCCCAACAGGCCGGGCAGGGTTGCGTCTCCAGGCCCCCTTTCACCCCTCATGTAATAGTTTCCTTCCTCCCCGAGCCTCTCACCTGAAAAAAGAGTCGGATGGGAGACGGGGAGGGAAATAGTCATCTTTTCATCCTGGGGATGGACTGAAGTAACCCTTCAGCTGGAGAGGAAACCCAATACTGCCTCCAGGTCGCTGTCTGAGAGGACAGAGAGGAGAGGGCAAGGGGAACGGGGGGTGGGGGGGACCAAAGTGGTTCCATGTGAGAGGTGGAAGTCTGGGAAAGACAGGGATCGACACCCTAAACACCCCTCCTTTTCACCCCCAACTCTAACCACCTCACAGAGTCCCATCCTCTGGTCTGGACAAGGCCTGATCACAGTTTCAGGAAGCTCTCAGCTGCTGCTACCTCCAATCAGAACCAAGAAGCAGTGACGACTCCACGCATGGATGCAACCTTCCTTCATATCTAAATGAAACCCTCTTTAGCCTCAACCTTTCAGCCAACATGGACGCGACTCACTTTAAGTGCTGAGGAAACTGAACATTTGGACATCTACATCATGACAAATGGGCAAATCCGCCGCAGAAGGTCATGGGATGTGATCGAAAGCATGAATGAATGAATGAATGAACCAATATGAATTATTTAATTGTCCTGTTTTTATTTTTTAATTGTGTCAAGTGCATTCTTTTAGTTAATTTAAAACACTTGAAATTGCCTTTATTTTGTCTTGTCTGTGCTTCTTCTTCTTTGATTTGATTTTAATCTGTTTTATTTGCACCCCATTTCTCTGAAATGTGCATCCATCCTGCTCTACTTTTCCTTTTCTGTGCTCTTCTCCTCTGTTGATTTCTTCAGCAGCCTTTGCTCCTGTTTTTTTCCTCTTCTCCACTCTCCTACCCCTCTGACGTGATCTTTCTTTTGTTTCATCTTCATGGTCTATTTATGTCTCATTTCTGTTCTGTGCACTTTGCTCTCTGCATTATATTCTGTTTATTTGCATTGTGCACTGTTCTATCTAATTTCTGTGCTCCGTTTTCTTCTAGTCAAGCCTGTGCATTTCTGTTAGGCTCAGTCACAGTCAGCTCTGTTTGATTCTGTTTTAATATGAAGCCCTCTCAGACTGCCTCCTGAACCTGCTGGTGCAACAGAAGCAGCAGCAGCAGCAGCAGCAGCAGCAGCAGCTCCAGTCTGTTCAGGTAGCTTCCTCCCCCGTGGAGCTGCTCTGAGGAGGAGGCTTAATATCTGCAGACATCTATGGCCACCGCCCAATCTGTTGCACGCTCCATTCATTTCACGCACTGCCAGAAGTGCTTTGTAATTATCCTGATATTGATGAAGGCTGATTCCAGCAGGTAATCGCTGGCAGTTCAGCTGTTTTTACGCATCTCAGCAAAATGTCTCTATCCATTACCAGTGGCAAATTAATTTCCACTCAATGACCATACTTGTTGATAAACTACGAATTGGTGTGTGTGTGTGTGTGTGTGTGTGTGTGTGTGTGTGTGTGTGTGTGTGTGTGTGTGAAGGGGGATGAGAAATCCCTGACAGAGCTCTGAACCATAGCATATAACTTGGTTTGCCTCACACAAAGATAACTGTGGGTGTTGACGCAATGGACCTCAGCACAATGCTGCACATGCCTCAGTATTACTATATGCAGTATATATATATTGTATATATAAGTATATATATTGTTATTGAAGTAAGAGTAGTAGTGGCAGCATTCTATATACTGGTATATAATAGTACTGGCCTTGTAACAGTGGGCACTGTAGAAATTACTATCAACAGCAAAAGAATAAGAAAAGAAACAGGAATAGGAAAAGAAATGGTCATGGAAATTGTAATGTGAATAGAAACTGGAACAAGATCAAGAAATAAAATAGGAATAAGAACGAGGATGTGTCATAGAAATGGGAGTAAAATGTGAAAGAATTGAAGTCGAGGGAGGAATAAGAATAGAAATGTCAAGGGAAATTGATATGAAGATGGAAATAGAAGTAGGAGTAGGAATGGGAATACAAATATTAATTGGAATAACAAATGGGAAATGGGATGACTGAATTGGCGTAACAATACTGATGTGATAGAAAGGGAAGTATCGTAAGTGTATAAATGGGAATATGAATAAGAATAGAATTGAGGAAAGAATGGGAATGATGGCGTGAATGATAATATAAGTGGAATAGGAATAGAAACACGATTAAGAATTGATCTGGAAATACGACTGGGAACAGGAATAGAAATATGAACAGGAATAACAATATAAATGGGGATGATCAGAATGGGAAAGGAATGGAACTAAAAAGAGGAATAAGAATTGAAATTGGAGTTGGAGTAGGAGTGGAAATGGCAACAGAAATACAAATGGGAATAACAATAGAAATAGGAATAGATACAAAAAGGAGGGTTAGAAATGGGAAAGAGAATAAAATGGGGGGATTAAATGTTCCATGTGATTCACTTACACTAGTAAATGGTACTGGTTTGTGTGTGTGTGTGTGTGTGTGTGTGTGTGTGTGTGTGCGCAGGGTACATACAGACTGAGGAGACTTCAGAGTGAAGTCAGAGTACCTCTGGCCCCTTTTGCTGCTCCCATGCTGAGGCTCCACAATGACTCTGCATGTCCTCCAGACCACCTTCTCCAATCACAGGCTCCATTTCTAAAGGAGCGGAAGCCAATCAGCATTGGTGACGTGGATCAATGCACGAACGGAGCGGAGCGATGCATGTGTTCGTAACAGGTGGATATGAGGAACAATGTTTTCTAGTTTGCTTTTTTTTTCGCATGCACGACATTAAATGGTTTCAAACTGCATTCAAATCCCACTTCCTCTTTTGTTAATGCATCCGGAGGCCTTTGTTTTCTGGATATAACAAAAGATGGCAATCACTTAAATCTTACATCATGACTTCCCATCCTTCAGAAGCCCTTGATATATTTAGATTTCTGTGTTTTCTGTGTTCTACACAAACATATGCTTCACAAAGATATGCAGCTCAGTATCGTAAAGATGTGTGATTCATGCTATAAATGACCACTTACGCTTCAACACGCCATCACAACCTGCTGTGATGCATTGTGGAGTACTGGAGATCCCTTCCGCCACAGCACTAAGGGTAAATAAATACGCTTTAAAAGAGTAAATGAGCTTGAGCAAAGTGGCCCTTTGAGTCCCCATGTTTGTGGAGCAACCATAATGGATTCTTTAGAGCCGTGAACGGTTTATAGGCATGACAGCCATGTTTCAGCACGATGGGCTTATCCCTACGCAAGGCGCTAAGGATATTAGGGAATCAGCGTAAAGCAGCATGGAAATGATGACTGGAGCAAAGCCTCAGCTCGCTGGTATTATAAGCCCTCAATTCTCCAGCACTCCATCCTCAGGAAAGAGAGAGAAGGAGCGGACTTGGCACAGCTCCACGGCGTGATACCCTCCATTATTTCTTGCTCCATCTCTGTTTTAGCCGTACGATTAAAAAGGATGTCACAAAATCTGGGGACGGGACAAATTCAGAGGAGGTCAGTGTCGCCTACTGTGGTGTTTCCTTTTCAAGACAATGCTGGAATCCCTGTCGTCCATATGGAGATCTGTTGGAAGAGCTGGATGAGAGCCAGCTCTCTGATGCCTGGCACTGAGCTACAGCCTCATATGAAACACTGATGGGACATGCCAAGCATGAAAAGAGACGCCCACAGGGTTCCCTAAATGAATCTACGTCACTGTTCTCAGTGTGAATTCGCCGTCTTCACAGCAACTGTCATTGTTTGGCTCTCATTCACAAAAAAGTTTGCAGTCGCCACAGTGTCAAAGTAAGTTTACTGAACTCCACAATGAGCTCACCAAAACGAACGTCTCCACCCAATCCACCCACGGTGGCTCGCCTGTCAGAGAAGGGCCACGGCAGAAGGATGATTTATGTCCCACCTCTCACCCCCCACTGTAAATTAGAGACCATGGGTCGAAACAATTTTTCTTGGTGAGCAGGAGCACGCTTGTGGCTAAAAAGGAGGGCAAACACTGTTTATCATCTGCCCGACGACAGCCCTCCTCGGGGCAAATTAACCACGCGGCCGTATCGACTGGCACGGGCCGGGAGTCAGTGCCCCTTCACTTTGATTAATCTCCCTGTGTTCCTGTTCCAACTCTATCAAAGTGATCTAAGTGAAGACACACAGCATTGATCTGTAAACACAGCACACTACTGTACTGAAAACACACACACACACCAAGAGCCACAATTACTGGAGGTGAGCCTTGCAAGGTAACATTAACTAAAGGAAGTCCTATTTGAATGGATAATAACAGACCAGCACCTCTTTAACAGTGGAAAATGTCATGTGTGCTTATTCCTGGATATGGTTATCATATTTGATGGAGGTCACTGAAAAGTTATGACAGTGTTTCGCACATAAAGGTCTCAGTGCCACATTAAAAGATAGAATGACACAAATGACGACAAAAAAAGCATCACCTGCATAGTAATAGCTAAAAGCGCTACATGCTAAGTGCATAATGGTTCCCTGCAAAGCCAAAACACAGCTACTCACTTGTCTTATCCTTTGATTTCTGCAGGAAAAGAAATCAAGATTCATCAGACATAAATATTAGATGCTTCTCCTCCTCACCTATAGGCAGCGTTGACTCAGAGGTGAGAGAAAGCATGATGTGACTCTACATGTGTCTCAAACTGGCCGTGAAGGCAAATGAAAAACCTGGCGAGCTGCAAGAAGTGAAGATTATTTTCATCCTGATCTGTAAAGTTTGATTAAGGTGGCAGATTGTGCTCATCTATTCAAGGAACCCCCACAAAATGTTGTGCTAATCCATTTCTGCACTGCCCAGCACCGACTGCGCCACATATGCAAAACAATCTGTTTTACGTGTCGCCTTGCCAGCGTGTTTGGCAGACAGTGACTGAGCATTTTTTATTGTGTTATTTCTGATAACTCATGTGGATCGGCTACTTTAAATCCTGTGGCGTGACATTTACAGCGCCGCTCCTATTGTCAGTGATTTCACACGGAGGACAGATGGTGCTCACATCAGTTAAACCGGACGGAGCATCAGAGCCTTTAAAAGTGCGAGTGGATGCCTTGGGTCAGAGTGTTTTCTGATCATTGTGTGTGTTGGCATGACATGTTTGTATGCAGAAGAAAAAACTGGTGACCATGTGGTGCGTAAGTCTGAAACAGTGGCAGAAAAAAGAAGATGTGCAACTATAGAAACCAAAATGATCTTTGAACAAACAAATTCTTCATTAAATCGCCGGTCTCTGAGTAATGCAGAGTCAATCTTGGAACCCATCGACATCCAGATAACAGATGTTCACACCAAGACTTCCTCCTCTGTGCAACTTGACTTTAAACTTCGGTTAATGGTCCAGTGTGGAAAATTTAGTGGCATCTAGTGGTGAGGCTGCAGATCACAGCAACTGAAACACTAAAAAACGTACTAAAAACCCTGAAAAACATGTCCACTGTCCATTCTGGGCCACTGTAGAAACATGGTGGACTCCATTGAAGAGGACCCGCTCCATCTTTAAATATAAAGTGCTCATTCGAACGTAACGAAAGCGCAAAGATTCTTGTTTTTACATGAATGGAAACATACATGTAAATGCTGTATTCCATTTCTGTTATATTCTGCAAATATTTAAAGGTAAAAGAGTCAAAGTGACACTTTTTTTTTTAACTGCAGGCACACGTTTTAAGTGGTTTTAGCATTGAAGATTAAGGCGATGCCTGGTGTTAATTTACAGCTTCAGACAAAGACATGAGGAAAAGCTTTAGTCTGCTGGATCGCTGCAGATTTTGCTTTCAGCTGCACCATGCGGTCAGCATGTTTTGAATTTCCAGGATCACGCTGAACACAAGTTTTCAATGAGCTGGGACATTGTGATGTGATGTGGACTGACTTCTGAGAGATTAAAAACAAAAGATGAGTGATTGAAGCAGCCGATGTAAGTCACTGTACCCAATGGTTTTAAAATGTACTGTCCTTGTTGGAATTTAAACATTTCTATTCATCTCATTTGTCATTTTGTGCAGATTATGTAATTTTGCGGTCAGCTGTCATGTGGCTTGGATTATTCACATCACTTCTTTTTTGGAGACATGTTTTAAACCTTTTTTTAATTTAATCTGCATACATTTCCACATTCCCTTTACATTCCTGATGTTTTTTTAAATCTGAATATTTTACCACAGTTTTTATCAGTACCTTATTTTAGTTGTCACAGTCTAAATGTACAATAGATTAAATAAAACAGTCATGTCTGCTGTGTCTGTATCTGTAAGAAATATAACTTGTAAGCACACTTATGATTTAAAGTCTAAGTGGTGAAATCTATGAAGTGGCTGTGGAGGGAATGTCCATTTTCTATGCTCATTGAAGAATGCTTGAGTACATACAACAGGATACACAGAAGTCAAACCTTTGAGAGGCACTCAAATGCAACATCTGTGCTGCTTTGGAGGCAACTGGTTCAATTTCTATCTATCTATCTATCTATCTATCTATCTATCTATCTATCTATCTATCTATCTATCTATCTATCTATCTATCTATCTATCTAAATCATGTTTATTTTTGTGCGTTTTTGTCAGACTGTTGTTTTTTATTTACATATCTGACATGATGACCAATAAAAGATTTAATGAAGCAGTAAAAAATAAATAAATCGTCAATCAGTAATGTACAATAATTGCAGAATATTCTAAATATTAGTTGTCATTTTTATTATGAAATTCATCTCACGTGTCTCTGACGTATTGATACTTCCGCCGATGACGCCAGTGCTGCTGGCAAAGATGGCGGCGCCCGGTGCGCGAACCGTGCGATTGTTTTTCGGAAAATATGGGAATTGCAGCTGGAATTTCAACATAGTCACGTCGCAGTTAAGCCGACAGGTGAAGTGCGATTTTGTTTTTAAGATATTTGCCAGTTGTGTACGTAAAATAAACGTTAACTCGTCGAGATTTATCACAGTGCGCAAGCACTGACGTCCTTGAGTTAGCATCCTGTTGCAGCTTCTGCTAGCCAAAACTGGCTTGACGGATATGTGAAATAATAATCAACCAGCGCTGCATTTGGCTTAAGCGTGGTGTGATAAACTTTGGGATATCAAAAATTAAATGACTGGACCCTTAAGTAGAGTTCGGCTATAGTAGCTGCTCCAGATATTTCGCAAGCTGGCATGTTTTGGCTAACGTGACACATTTCTACACAAATTCAGGTGCAGAGCAGGCAGATATGTGTGAGCTCTGCCCTGCACAGAAAGAACCTGGCGGCTGAAGGGCCAGAAAAGTTCACGATGGAGTTCATCCAGAAGCAGGTGGAGGAGTTTAAAATCGGGAAACGGCACCTGGCTAACATGATGGGAGAGGACCCTGAGAACTTCACCCAGGAGGACATAGATGTAAGAGACAGAGGACATTGTGCTTTGCATCCATTGCATTCATGTCATGAGACCTTTAATATTTGCTGTTCTACACTTTCAGGAAGTGTCATGTTTTTGTTGTACATTCATTCTGCTCATCTTCCATTTTTGTGGCTGCATAAACAAAAACCCAATTTAGAAAGTTACATTAGTTCAGACAGCTTCTCATAATTTAATGAGAATTTGGTTTCAGCGAAGTTGAACTTAATATTTCAAGGTAGAAAGTGCAAAGTCTGCTTTGATTTTTAAGCATTGAAATGGGTTAATTGAAGATCGCTCAATGCGTTCTCCAGAGCTTTAAAGCCATAAGCAGTTAAAGCATTTTAAACATTGATTAGTCTCCATCTTTCACCAGCAGCAGGCAGGTGGGGCCACCTCTGGCTAATCCACCACATCAGGAATATTAGCAACGCCCTCAAACACACACCCACACGCCGATCTCAGATTTTGGCACCGCATTGGCCGTCGCTGCTCCACTCACTTAGCTTGATTTCCCACCTCCCCCTCGTGCGGTCCCCAGTGTCCCTCACAAATAATGAAGAGAGCTGTTGGCGCCAGGCTGTGAAAACCAAAGCGACAGCTAGCAGCGCAAACTCAGATGTGCGGAGGCCAAGAGGAAAATTCGGGAGGACTGGATAAATCCCTCCACTGTGGTTTGGAGTCCAGACTCTTCAGGTGTGACGGAGAGAAAGAGCGAGGAATAATCTGATGTTTACCGCCAAATTACTTCTGGCAAAAGAAGCATAAATATCCCTCATGACTGGTTGTTAACTGTTAGTCTGAGCTTCCTTTTGGCTCGTCCTGGGACAGTTTGTTGATTAATCGATCAGCTGATTGACAGAAATGAATTATTAATGTCATCTACGGAGCATCATACCAAACATTCTCTGGTTCCAGCTTCTCAAATGACAGAATGTCCTGCATTTATTTTTCTGTTATGTCATTGCAGATATTTGATAAAGATTTTAAAATGTTGCTATCAATTACTGTGTGTTTGCTGTTTTTTACATATTAGGATTTGCTTGATTTGATTGTCTCCTTGTAGTTTCTTCTCGTCATATTTGAGAAGCTGGAACCTGCAAATGTTTGGCTTTTTTTTTTTTTTTTTTGGCTTGAAAATCAGTCTGTCTTTACCCTCTCGGGGATCTCGGCCATATTGTGCTGAGGCTCAGGGGACACACAGGTGTGTCTTCATCTGTTCCCTGCCTGTCTCTCCCTTTCCCTCTTTTCTTTGTACCCTTTAACTTCTTCCTCTTCCTGCCTCTCACACACACACAGACACACAGTTCTCGGGCCGGCCCTTTTCCTCCGGCTTTCCGTCGTTTTGACAACCTTAAAGGCAGCAACCTGCGTGCAGCACCTGCTGCCTCGCTAATTGAACCGCCGGAGAGGAGGAACAAACGACAGAGGAGGAGGAGAGATGGTGGGACGGAGGAATGGAGAGATGAACAGACTGGCTTGATGAGTGTGGCGGGGGCCAACACACTCCCTGTCTCGCTCTCTTCTATCACACACACACGCGCACACACACACACACACATTTCCAGTGCCATCTGTAGGCCTGCTAACAACACGCACACACAGAGTGGAGGATGAACTTGGAGTGAACTGTTGGACGTCCACGGTGTCCTCTGCTCACTGTCAGCCATAAACTTGTGCCTTTTTCTGCTTGTTTCCTCCTCGAACTCTGCAGCAACACACACACACGCACACACACACCACACTCGCCTTTCCTTGAACCCGCCAGCAGCTTGTGCCTCCTCCTCTGTCACTTTCGCTGTCGTCCGTCGGTGCGACCTCTGTTGTTCGGACATGTCGCCGTTGTCACAATCCGCCGTCGACGCGTCTCTCAAACTGCCGTTTCCTGTCTTGTTGTTTATCCCATCTTTTTTTCTCGCCCACAGAGGAGCATCGCCTACCTCTTCCCCTCCGGCCTGTTCGAGAAGAAGGCCCGGCCCCTCATGAAGGTACGTCTGTGCAGCTGACCACAGCGCCTCAACTTAAACGATGTGGAAACAGTGCTGGAAATATGAGCGATGACGTGAATGCATGAATTGTGGGTTATCAAATCAATCGCAAATTGCATGAAAATGTGGAATATGTGAGCCAGTATTTACTGTAGGTGTGAATAACTCACAGCAGCTGGACCTGCTGACCTCAGTGGATGAATCACTTCAGTAACTTCGGCGTCACTCTTCACACATTTACTGCTCGTTGGGCCGTGACGGCGTCGATTTTCACGCTTAAAGAGAGCAAAAAATAGTACGTTGCTGGCTCGTGTGCACATTTGACTTCAAAATCTCCTCTGCTTTCGTTTCCAGCATCCAGAGGAGATCTTTCCAAAGCAGAGGGGTATGTTTTTATTTGTTTGGCTTGAAGTGGATCCAGGATTGTGAGTTTTGTGTCAAGTGCTTCACAGCTGGTCCTCTGTCCTGTCTTTAAAGCTGTCCAATGGGGGGAGGACAGACGGCCGTTCCACTTCCTGTTTTACACCGGCAAACAGTCCTACTACTCCCTGATGCATGTGAGTACTGCTGTCAGGCTCCTCCCTGAGGTGGAGGTAAATCTTCATCCAGCTCCCTGGTTCTTCCTCACCTGCCTCCCCCTGCACCCTCGAGTCATCTCCTATTCAGATGGAGAGGGTGGGGGGTCCCTGAGGGGAGGCAGCATCAGATCCTCTTTTCCACACAGAGAGCTGCACCTGAGCAGAGTGAGGGAGGGAGGGAGGGAGGGAGGAGCGAGGCGAGCGGGGGTCAGAGGTGGTTCGGTGTAAAGGTGGATCCTCACCTCTGAGCTCCTCTTCCTCCCTCCATCTTTTGTCGCTTTCACACGCTCGACTTCCTGTCCTCTGCCGACCTTGTTCAAAGACATTTCACATACAAGAGGCGTGCGTCTGTATCGAAAACACAGAGAGGTGTGATGTCTGAACGATGGTCCAGGCTCACACACACACACACACACACATGCAGCATTGTGCCCTGCAGCTGCAATCTGCACCCCCTGCTGTTGGTTTAAATAGGTATGTCAGACATGTCTGAGGGCTCGTGCTGTCTGTCTGCAGCTCTCTTCTACCCTGATTTTCCCTCCTCTTCCTCCTCCTTTCACTCTTCTTGTGTCCATTCCAGGGTTTTGTTTTTTATTTTTTTGAACCATTATCACCAGCCGTCCCTCACACACACACACACACACACACACACACACACACACACCTCAGGACTGTTGCCAGGAGGGGGCAGTGGCGCGTAAAGCAGCCTTCCTGCTCGGCTGCTCTCCTCTGGCTGTCGTCGGGCTCAGCCAGCGTGGTGCATTAACCTGCTCGCTGCTCCGCCGAGCCCTTTATGGCCACAACCCCCGCGGGAGCTGAGACCCCCCCCCCCCCCACTCACCCGGCACACCTTCCCCCCTTCACTTTAACCTTTAACACTCTTTTAGTGGTATTTAAGGGCTTCCCTCGCAGCGAAAGCTTGAACTGGAGGACCTCGCTGTGCATACAAAGACTTACTGAATAGTCCGTCTCTGTGACAGCCTCGACTTAAACCTGTCCAGATATTGGCCCTCTTCCTCTCTCATCCAGCCAATCCATGCAAATTATTCCTCGCCATTGTAGTGCCCTGTGTTTGCAAACGTGTAACGCAGCCCCCCCCCCCCCCCCCTCTCTTTTTTTTCTGATTTTCTATTAAGCTTTTTTTTTTTTTTGCTCAGAAAATTGGTTTTTGCTTGATGTTTGCTTTTTTTTTAGTACACCCCTCCTCCTCCTCCTCCTCTCCCTCCTGCTCCTCCTGCACCCCTCTGTCGCTGGTCGGAGTGGCAGCGGATTAGGCACACTCTATCAAGAAGGAATTAAACAAACATCTGGTGAATAATTGACGGGGAAATGAGTTCTCACCCAGGCGCTGGGCGGCTGAGGTGGGGTGTCTGCCTCCGGGACGTGACCAGCATGCCCACCCTCCCCCCCCTCAATCCTCCGTCTGTCTCCGGCTGCGCCCGTCAACGCGGCGCACTCGCCCTCGGGTTATTCCCAGAGCGAGAGCGATCTAATGACGAGTGAGCCCCGACACTGTCCTGCCATTTATTGAGGTTCAGTTCAATCCTGAAATGTAGAACCTGAGCGAATTAAGTTTTTCTTCCTGCGTCCAGGAAGTGATCAGCAGATCACAGAGGGCAACTTAAGCAACATTAAACATGTTTTTTTGATCATCGGGACACCAGAATATTTCAGGATTTTATTGAACTGTTTCACTGGAAATTAGCTCTCTTAAATCATGAGTTTGTTCTGTGCAAAGGGGTAACTTCCCCTGTTCAAAATGCAAAGATTTTCACTTTATGAAGATATAAACCTGTATCACTGGTTCAGGATGTGCATCTGAGGCTGTTATAGTGTATATGCACCCAAACATGACACACACACACGTGATTATAAAGTGTTCAGCTCCATAAACGTGGACACTGAGCTGCTGTTGTCACATCCTCCACCCATCTGCTTTGATGCTTTACACCCTGGCTGCAGGAGTTAGCTCCCATTCAGCCGCATGATTGTTCCTGAGGCCCAGCTCTGATGTTGGGTGATCAAGCCTGGCTCACTCCAGAGTGTCCTGATGGGCCAGAACATGTCATGACAACCAGGAAGCGAACATGAACTTTGTTTTGCCTTTCAGGAAGCATACAGCGCAATCCTGAAGATAGAGAAACACCAAGATCGTCTGAGAGCCAAGGGTCTGTTAAAGCTGGACGTCAAGCAGATGTAAGTAGAGGAAAGCTGTCCGACTTTTGTCAGCGCTGTATTTGTCTTAACCTCTGTGGACTCGTGTCTGTCTTCCATCAGCTCGCTCAGCACAAGCAGGTGGCTCACGAAGGAGGAGCTGGAGCTGCTGCTGGTCGAGAACATCTCCGCTCATGATGTAAGTTCTTTCCTCGTCCGTCCGGGCTTTTTGGAGGAATGAAAGACAGCTGAGGTGGAGTTTTGCAGACTTACACGAGAGAATTTGTTGTCTTCTTCAGTACAATCGCTTCCTCCAGCTGATGGAACGCCTGCTGGCCATGCCCCACTGCGCCATAGAGGAGGACTTTGTCCTGCGTTACCGCCAGCAACTGGAGGGCCAGTCCACAAAGCAGATGATGCCGGCGCTGGAGAGGGACGACAGGGGGGTGGCCTTCAGCACCGCAGACGGTAGAGAACTCCTCCAAGCAAAATCATTATTTTTTAACACTTAGTTTGGTTTCATTCGACAGCCTGCACGATTAGGAAACAGATTTCAAGGTGTGCTTCCTCTCAGGTCGCAGGAAGACGTCCACCTGCTCCGTGGTTCTTCAAGACTGCGGCTCCGGACGCGTCACCATCAACGACCAGGACTACCTGCACTACTTCCCCGTGCTACAAGACAGGTAGGACAGGCGTGCACAGACAAACCTTTTCCACACGGCAGGCTGCTTCATTCAGGGACACCGCTGTCCTTTAAAATGCAAAGCGCGATGTGTTCGACTCCCCCGCTCCCCAAAAAAAAAGAATTAAAAAGCAGCTTTTTCACTCTTCACAGCATCGCCTCGTTTTTTATTTATCTCCTTGTAGTAAGTTAATTACACAGTTGAGTGGGTGTGTGTGTGCGTGAGCGTGTGTGTGTGAGAATGTCCAGAGCTGGTGTTGTCACGCAGTGTGAGGACGGGCTGTAATTGGAGCAGAGAGGTGACAATTGACTTTGTCAGCAGCCATAGGCCATTCAGCCTGAGACGCCATCCAGAACACACTTTCTTTTCTCACACACACACACACACACACACACACACACACACACACACACACACACACACACACGGTCTTATCCCATTCCTGCTGAGTCAGTAGTTGCTCTGTAATATGTGGTGGTGAGATTGTGAAAGAAAGCTTTTCACAGCGCCGGGATCCTCTGTGCTTGTCTGAAAAGTCACCCAAGCAGACATTAAATTAGCTAAGCCCCCGCCGTTGATACCGCTATCTGTTAAATAGCACGCGCTCCCGCTCCGCCTATTCAACCACACTTCATTCCTCCACCTCTTCTTCTTCTTCTTCTTCTCCTCCATCATTATCTCTCTGTTTATCCCCTCACCTCTCAGAACGCAGCTGATGTTCCCGCTGCAGTTCAATGGCGTGCTGGGACGCTTCGACCTGGAGTGCAAAGTGAGCGGCGGCGGGCGGTCCAGCCAGGCGGGGGCGCTGCGGCTCGCCATCTCTCGGGCCCTGCTCAGCTTCCTGTCTGAGGGGGAGATGGAGAACATGAGACAGGGTGGGTGCTTTTACTCTGGCGGTTCTGCATGTTTTTCTCCATGTTTTTTGATTCCATTTCCTGTTTTCACCTGTTAGCTTTAAGTCTTTTTTCCTTTCCTTTTAAGGAACTTTATAGCTTATAACTAAAGGTTACTATTATTACTATTACTGATTAATACCAGAAATATTTTTTAGCAAATTGGAACAGCTGATGGTAATCAAGACGCTGGTGCTGCCATCAGGGACCTGAACGCACCTTTCAAACGCCGCTCTGCAAAAACAAACTGCATGAGGAAGTTTGAAGCCACTGCAAAATGATTTTAATATAAAGTCAAGCAGACTAAAAACTGACACTATGCAGCAGCGGAAGCAATGAATATGACACTATTTGTAGTTAATGTGCAAAAAACATGCAAAATTCTCATTTCTTCATCCACATTATCTTAATTCTAGTAGGTTCACCATCAATAAATGGTGCCTTAAAAGCTGAAAGACAGACTTTTGGAAATTGTTGCTCTCATGGCGACTGACTGAGATGCATCGAGACAAAAATTTCCATCCAGTTTCATCCTTTTTTCTTCCTCCCAGCTGGCCTGCTGACCTCTGACCCGAGAGTGGCGGAGAGGAAGAAGCCGGGTCAGGAGGGAGCGCGAAAGAAATTCACCTGGAAGAAACGCTGAAGAAGGAGGATCAGCTCACCTGAACTCAAATGTGAAGCTGAGTCGTGGTATTAATGTGCTCCCATGAACAGATTCCCTTCCCACCTGAACCCCTCCTCACTTTATTTAAGCTCTTGGAAGAAGGAACAGCTTGAATGTCTAAGCAGGTCGCCATATTGGGCTGCAGTGAGCCCGTTCAGCCACCAGATGGAGGTGTTTACCAAGGAATAAAGGAAAAGGCTGAATGTATTTATCAGGATATCAGACAATAAATGAGATTTTTCACAAAATACACCTTTTCTTGGTATTTTTTAAGCATTTTTCTTCTTTTGTTTGTCATTATCAGGGAGTTTAACCATTTTACATGTTTTCTGCACGTTTTCTGATATCACAATGTCACATGTTTATTTGATTATTATTATTTTACGGTTTAAATTATTGATTGATTATTCAGTCCTTTCACTACGCTAAACGTTTCCCAACCTGTCATGCAGGAAATTGTCCGCCTCGTGTAGTAACCAGCTTTGGCCACACGATGTCGCCAAATGACCGTAAATGTTTGCAGTGGCGCCTCTGCCGATTATAAACCTGTAACAGCTGAGATTGATTAAGTCATCGATTGAATGGACGTTGATCAGTAAGTAAATCATGTCTGATGTAGTGTGTGTGCTTGAAACACGGAAACATGATAGAATATGTGGTTGTGATTGTAATTAAATGTTACAGGTTTACAGTGTAAAGGTCTAAAATAGATTTGTTTTGGATTTTTGCCCACAATTTAGCCTGACAGGTGCACCGTCCACCTGTAATCAGGCTCGTGGGTTAGGAAGGCGGAGGCTGGGGTGTGTGTAGTGGAGAGGTGGAGTCTCATAGTCTCCCATTGGGTGACGGTCCAGACAGGCGTACTAGACAGATTACTCCCGCTTCCAGAATACAGAAGTCTGAGTGCGACGCGTGAGCCGGGAGCGTAGCAGCAGCTGGGCCATACCTGTCCTCCATCCCTCATCCCAATTGGAGGTGCGGTAGCGGCTGAAATTACGCGTGTTTTGCTGTGTTATGATCCAATGGAGGCAGCGGTACTGAACCCCGCGATGATGACCGAGGTGGACTGCAACAGCAACACCCTGAACGCCGAGCTGGAGGTGAAGAAGCTGCAGGAGCTGGTGCGGAAACTGGAGCGGCAGAACGAGCAGCTGCGGACGCGGGCGAGTGGCTGCTCAGGCGGGCCGCATGCGCTGCCTCCATCCCCGGCGTACGTGCTCGGCGGCGCCGGTGGATACTGCCTCCCCAGCCCGCTGCCCACCCTGCTGTGTCACTCGTCCTTCGTGCCCCCGGAGGAGCCTTTTGACTATTTCCTCCCGCACACCGGCGACGATGAAGCGGCAGAGACGGCGGAAGCGGAGGACGGATCCGAGCCGTCGGTTCTGGATGAGCTGGAACTTTTGGACTTGAATTCTTTGTCCTGCTCAGATGACTCCGAGGAAACATGGTAACTATCCAGTGTTTGCATTCATTTTCAACCATTTGTTGCGTTTCTTGCCTGAAGTCATGGCTCCTGCTTGCAGAGGTGATTCCTCCTCATTGTTTGTGGGCGTGAGCTGTGGCACCAGCCTGTCCAGACTCCTGCAAAAAACGAGACAAAGCAGCACACCTCAGGAGAGAATTAGGCAGCTGAGATCAGGCCTGTCACCAGGGCTGCACCAAGCTGCCAGTCCTCCTCTGTGCAGCAGACATTCATATGAAAAATGCCACACAGGCGATCAAAGCCTAAACCACGACAGTGCCATGCTTGAAAACCCCATTCTCCATGAGATAGTGTGGCTGTTTGGCTTAAATCTCTCCAAAAATCTGCAGAAAGACACTTCAATCCCAATGTGAGCCATTACGATCTGTTATTTATTGATTCTTTCTATTGAAAAACACATCTGAGGTTGTTTTTGCAACAACCTCAGAGGCCAAATCAAAAGCAGGAACTGAAATGTTACTGATTTGCAGGATGAAATGACAACAGGAAGCCTCTTAGTTTGAAGAGCTGACTGCTTTTGTTGAGTAATAGGGCTTTAACTAAGGCTGCCTTCATTAGCGACTAATTGATCTAAGCTTTGTCAGGTAATAAGTTGGTTAGTACAAGTGGTGTCACTAGATCCAGTGATGTCTGCAAATAGCTTATTTTTCAGTCTAATAATAAAAAAAACTTCAACATATTCAGTCAATGAGCTTTAGAAATAGTTAGTAATCTGCACACAGCTTTAACTCACTGGCCAGTTGTTAGTCATCTGTCAGTAGATTCATTGATTTATCACTTAACTGCAGCAAAAGTTAATGTAAATCTCACTAAATAACATTTAGCATCTAATATTTTGTCCACCCCATTTATATCAGTCGAAACACAGGAGACCAGAGTGAAGAGAGTAACTGATTCTGCACCGCAGCGCGTTCAGATTCATCTTTTATTGACTGTATTCATGTCGCAGGCGTTTCCCGTCCCCGTGTCCAGGAATAGCAGCTGAGGTGAGTTTCCTGTGTCCCCTCCAGGTCAGACTCACCTGATGCCAGCCAGCGTTTTAATCTATAATTCAGCTCCCTGCATGTTGGCCCGGCAGCGCAGAATGGTGGAGGAGTTGAGGGCTGTCAGAATAATCAGATCCGCTCTGTTTGAACAGAGCTGCTCCTCTTCATCACGTCTAAAAAGCTTAGCGTCACCTTGAGCCAGGGGGAGAGATTCCTCTGAGTCTGTCAGGAACTGCGTGGAGGAATCGTCCCAACTGGGTGATTTTGTTGTACTTTTTTACCCAGTGAGGTCTTGTGCTTGCAGAACAGGTGGAATAAAAGCAAATCTGTCCTAAAAATCTGGAGTAATTGACATCCACATGTTGGTAGTGTGCGTGTTAGCATGCTGAAGTTAGCATTTAGCTCAAATGGCTGCAGACTTCATGCATGAGCACCAAGTCTCACCCAAACTCTGCCGCTCAGCATTTCAATCTGCGCCTCTTTCCAGGTTGTACGTGTCCTCAAAAGCTCGAGAGTCCACGGGCGACTCCCTCACACCTCTGCAGTGGTGCCGTCAGGGTCTGGACGGCCCCAAATCTGAGGTGGAGGCCGCCAGGCGATCGCTGTCCCTCCGACTGGAACAAGGTAGGTTTGGTCCAGAATGCTTGTTGTTGCAGGAGCTGTGAGTCTCTCAGGCTGCCGATTCATCAGCTAACTTCAGCTGTTAAAGAGGAAGAGTTTCTGTCTTTGCTCGTATCACCACTGATGGCACAGCAGGAATGTCTGTTTCTGCATGTGTGTGGATGTTCGGAGGAGCTTCTCGCTGTCTCATGGGCGATGCTGAAACGTCTGTGGAGTTCAGTCTCAGGCTGTTGCCTGATTAGAAGAGTATTTTATGTTTTGGACTTACAAACTCTGTCCAGCTGGTCACTTTCATTTCATTTGAACCATTCTAGGCCTCATCAGCATCACTAGATGAGGCCTTATTGTCTTTCAGTGTCACACGTCGTCGTTCACCCACCCTCAGTTTTTTGTTTCGTCAGTCAAACGTTACAGACTGAAGCAAAGGCTGAAGCTGAAGATTAGTGTGCAGGCTGCTGTTCTCCTCCAGGCTATTTTAAACTGATGAACGCAGCTTTTAGGTGTCGTGCCAAAAACACAGGAGCGCACTGACTCACACGACTCAAATCTTGGCCGAGGAGAAGTGCTAAAGTGCTTCTCGTCTAGACTTCACTGCGAGATGCTCTCGCTGACTTGGGAAGGAAGCAGTCTGGCACCAAAATGAATGTAATTATCTTGAGTTTCAGATCGCTGGGTGGGTAATCTGTTCAGGTCTGTATTGATCATCTTACAGCAGCTATGGAGCTGCTACTACAATGGATGTATTTGAGACTAAACTACCAAGCACGTCAGTGAGCCTTTGGGAGGCTTTTTGCAGTCATTTACACGCAGAAAAACAGTAGAAGAAGTAGTTCTGGGTGTTGAATTGCGTTTTTGTTAAGCGAGCATCTCGTCAGCGGAGGAAAGTAACTTTAAAGAGCGCTCAGCTGACGTGTTTTCACTCCACACAGTCCCGTCACTGTTAATGTGCTGCTCAGGCAGTAATATGTTATTGCACATTGATTGCCTCCAATTAATAAAGGTTTAGTTTTAGATGTGTGAAGAGTTCCTCATGGAAGACAATTTAAATGTGATTTTTTTTCATGTTTGTTATATGGAGATTCATGTCAAAACCAGGACATCCCAAAAATCAGCCAGCCCTAATGTGCATTCGCTCTGTCTTAAAAAGCTCTTTTAAAAAGGATTAACTGTGCACAATCTGTGGTTTTATTTGTGTTATTTAAGCACATTTGGAGGCGACTGTGGCTCCGCAGGTCAGCACTTTGGATAAAAGCTGTGGTGTATCTCCACAACGTCAACTCTCATTGGCTTATGAGCAAGCCCGTCTTCAGCTGGGTAATGACAAAAAGTGACTATTCAGAGAAAGTTTTCCTTCATGGTCACAATAAGCAGGTCGAAGCCGGATCACCGTCATCGCTTCCCTGCGGCTAATGGGCCTCAGCAGGACCAGCCAGGCTATAATCCGTCCACGCCTCACAGCATTAAGCAGATCAGACCTGGATCACCTGACCTACATGCCTGCTGATTACAGGCATCACTTAATATCATGCAACACTGAGGAAGAGGAAGTGATACTAAAGAACAGCATTGAGGAAGTAAAGCAGGAAGAGCAGCGACTGCGCTTCCTGTCTTGGTTACATCAGCTGACGGGATATCTGGAAAAAAACCACTTCACATGCCTGAATATCGACTCTTTAAAAATGGATTCCATGTCTTGAGATAATGGGCAGCTGACGTGGGAAAAGCAGATCAGGGCTTTGAGCCCGGACGCTGAAGGGATCCCCGTGCGATGGATGGGTGCGTTTGACTGTGAGGGGGGCAGAGCAGAGGGCTGCGGCTGAAGCGCAAACGGAGGTGACAGCTCCCACGGCCTCGGCGGAACAGGCAGCTTAACACCTCAAAGCCTTTAATGAGCGGAGACGGCGCTCGACTCACCTGCGTGGGCGCGCTTGTGCCTGCGTGCGAGGCCGCTCTGCCTCCCCACACTCTGAAAATAAAGTCATTATCTGCGGTGCTTTCAAAGGAGTGCGTCTGTGCTCGACTGCTCTTTTGCCTTCAGTCAGCGGCCGGCTCACCAAAGAGCCTGCATTAGCTGTAATTGAATATTCTCTGGTGTCATGAAGGAACCCCACTCACTGCCACCACCACCTTTATTAAAAAGAGTTGGTGTAACGGATGATAAAATGACCCGAATGTTGCTTTTTCAGTAACAACAGTGTTTGCGAGTTCCCTTGCTGTTGTAAAAACACTTGCTGCCACTTACAGAGGCTTGAGTTTCATCAACAGTAATAGGAAATGTCCAGGAAGTGCAACACAAAAGTGCAGAAAAGTATCCATCTTCCCCCACTGAGCCTTTTTTCGGTTCCCAGTTTGAATCAAGGATGTGAAAATAGAGGGTGCTGTATGATTGTAGCCCAAAACTTGTGATTTTCAGCTTCACGAACAATGACGAAATGCACCAAAGATGCTCACAACGCATGTGAAACAAGCACCGATCTGACAGATTAACATTGGACTGAGTGGACGTTAAGTTGCACTGTTGCGTTGCCTGGCGTCCTCATACTTTTGGCGAGCTCTGACGTAGCGGTCTTTGCTGGTACGCGGGTCACAGTAGTCGACCTCTGACTTGGCTGAGTCCTCTGAAGTTGCACCGGCTGTGCGGCTTGTTGCATCAGAGGCGCTGAGCCTTCCCTGCACAGCGCTAATGGTCTCTCCGCCGGAGCCCGAGCATCACTGTGAGCGGCGGAGGAGTCCTCCCACCAGCTCGGCCCCGCTGTCTCCCCCGCCGCCTCAGGTTGAGCGCAGTGAAATGGAGAGCTGTTGCCGTGGCAACCGTTTACATGAAAGAAGCGCGCCCCCTGCTTCATCACTAAGTGGCTTACATTCACGCTGACAGGTAACAGAGAGAAATCCTCCTCCTGGATCTTCAATAGGAGATGCACAATGCAGCACATTTTTATTCATCTTTGTCCCCTTATTGCCTCAGTATTCACATCACAGGTGCCGCAAAGCAAGTCAAAGTTTCTCCCCTGCATCTGTGAATGGTGACCGTGTTTGTCGGAGACGCTCAGCACCAGGTACAGCTGCAGTGTGAGCAGCTCTGTTGTGTTGAATGCAGCTTTGTTGTGGGGCTGCTGAATAGAGCGGCTGGTGGCAGTCACGGCGCTGCTGAGGTAACGGCTGCACAGTGCTGCCCCCTCTTCAAAGCCTGCGCGCTGTGCATGAATATTTCTGTCTTTGCATTGTTGGCGCCGGAGCCAGCTTCTGCTCGTGGAGCTCTGAGATGAGAAAGGGTCTGTTTTGAGGTCTATTTTAAGACTTGTGTTCATATTCTGTGTGCGAGGATGCGGTCTGCAGCGGCTGCATCCCCATTTTAACTGTGAGAGACGAAACGGTTAACATCTGCTTTTCTAAAAGGAATGAGCGCTCACTCCAAATGATTTGAGTGAGGGCCCACCATCAAAGACAAACATGATTCGACACATGCATTAAGAGGCTTTTTGCCCCCTTTTGTTATTTAAATTTGATGAAAAGTACGACATAAAAGGTATCAAAGAATACAAAGGAAATAAAAAGACAAAATGAGAGCGAGAAGGACAAAAGGGAAAAAGAGAGCCTGTTATGATGTGCAAAGTAAACAATGGAGTTACTGGTATGAAAAGCTGGAGCGTGTTAATATGCATGGAGGTGCGAGAGCTGAGCTGTGCAACACAACCAGAAGAAGAAGAATCTGTTACTTTGAAATAAGGAGAAGAAGAAAATTTGGTCTGTTGCACTGCTTTAACAGCACAGCGGGAGACAACATTTTTCTTAGTGGCAAGAAGAAAGGTGGTGCATGAGGCGGGCGGTGTTAATATGGAGACAGTCGCACTTCATGTGAGTGGAGGTGCAGACGGTAGAGAAACAGAACGAAACATCAAACCAGAGAAGCGAGTATCTGTAGGAAGAATATGGTGCTAGAATAGTTATTTTGATATAAAATCATCCTTCATTGACTCATTTGCACTGAACGAAGCACATTTACTCGAGCACTTGTACTGTATTTGACTATTGATTATACTTTTCTGCAGCTTTGTGCATTTACTGCGCTACTCGTTACTTTTCAGATGACTTCTCTGATTTTTCTCCCATAAACTGATGTAGAAATATTAAACTGAGGGTACCTTGTTGTTAATATCCCCTCTGCTTGTCCTCTGCACCCCCTCCTCAGTCTCCAGGTGGCGTAGCTCCCTCTCTAGCCCTTCTCCCTCCTCCTCCCCTGGCCCTCCTCTGAGCCGGGTGGCCGGAGTGTCAACCATCAGTGCTTCACCTCCAGCCAAACCCTGCTCCACCCCCCAGTCTTCTGAAAGACACGGTAACCACGCAGCATATGCATGATTGTAATGGAGATGATGCTTAAGGGTGAACCTTTAGAGCTTCAAATTCCTCCTCTCCTCCCTCAGCTCCATCCCTCTCCTCCCCGCTCCACCCGGTCCTCCATCGCATGCTGAGTCCCATAGGGAAGGAGCTCTCCCCTGTAGCTGAAAGGACTCCCACGTTCCTCCCTCACCACCGCAGTAAGCCTCAGCGCTTTCATATCAACACATCTCACTTCCTGCCTCATATGGAGCAGGACATGAAACTGAATATGCTTCTAGTAATCAGAATACTAACGTGTAGGTGAAGACGCCTTATAGAACTGGGTCAGCCACAAGCTTTTTAGATACTATTTCAGCTCGTGGAAGTCGTGGGAGTGAAGAGAATATATTTTCCCCGCAGCCTTCAAGCGACGCTCCGCTCGCAGAAATTAAACTGTGCCACAGCCTTTTTTGTGCATTATTCGTGATGGAAAAAAAATAATGTTCCAGACACAGCAGAGGGCAAAGCTGCAGGGAGAGAGTGAGGCCACATTGGAGGACTGTTCAGTCGTCATGGAGCAGCAGAAACGAACTGCCACGGGGAGTCGCTGGTGGCTTTTCAGCCCCGGGCTCAGTTCCATGACCGTGCGAGTCCAAACAGCAACGTGGCCTTTTCTTTTCACATATTCTGTGTTGTTCCAAACATAAAACTCCCTTTCATCTCTCTGCCACCCTTATTTCATCAGGAAGATGTTGTGTTATTTAGAGCCATAGTCATTATCTTAGAAATACCAAGTCCGAATTCCACCAACCAAACTCCATAAAGATTTTTGAGTATTTAAAAAAAACACACACAATTCATTTAACTACTGTTATATTTTCTGGAAATAGTATTTGTGAAGATTGTCATCATGTTTCAAAGCCTTCCTTATACTGCCAGGCACATAATTATGGCTGTTTCTTTTTACCTAAAACAGTGAGATTATTCTTACGACAAAGGCCTTGCAATGCAGAACATCTTCTAGCCAGTTCTAGCCAGCCAAAGTTTCTGCTCCTCGCACCTTCGTCAGATAAAATTAATTTCCCTGCTACCCAAAGCATCGAATATAAACTCCCCAAAGTCCCAGAAATTAATGAGGGATTGCATCACCCACGAGTCTGATGATTTGTCAGGTACATTTTGAGCTGCAAAGATTAAACGCTCGACCTTCCAGTGAATTTGATTCGCGCACATCAAGAAAGAAAGAAGCCTTTCATGGTTTCAAGTCATCTTTTAGATTTTTCTTGGTTTCTCTGTCCAAGATTTGATATATGGCTTTTAATTCGAGGTGCTTATAGTCTTGAAAAATCAGCAACAGAAACCCTGTTTGCCTCGCTGTAAACAGTCAGACTGTTTCTTCAGCGGAAAGCAGTTCAAGTGAACCACCACTAGAGTTCAGTGAGAAACTGCATAAAATTTGGGTGAAAAATGACCCAAAATCTTTGCCTGAGTGACCACACAAGAGCAAAATAAGTCATTAGAATAATACAAACGATGGAAAGGATTATTTTAGCGAGCAGTCACAGGGTGCAGATATCAGGAATATCATTAACTGGGGAGAGGTTGGTATAACCTCTGTCATCATATTCCTGCCTCGCTGATGCTTAATAGGCTCTAATTCTCAGAGCCAAGTGTCATCCTCCATTAGTTTGGATCCTCCATCTTTGTGTAGAGGACACTCAGAAGACTCGAGGGTGCTTTTCTCATCACTGCGCTGCCAAAACGGTGCCGGTCTCATTTGTTTAACACCGGCGGTTGTGTCGCAAACGAGCCGGAAAGGTAAGATGAGATCAAGGGGAGGTCGTCGGTGAGGAAAGCTGGCCGATTCTGCTTTCTCACACAGGTTTTGCTTTCCTTTGAAGGCCGCAGCCTCCGGCGCTCGACCCTCAGTCCCCAGTCATCTGTGGACAGCGACCTCGGTGCCTCGGAGGTGGAGGACGACTCCATCGCTCTGGGATACAAACTGCAAGACCTCACTGACGTCCAGGTTATGGCCCGACTGCAGGAGGAGAGTAAGTTACTGACTCGGCTGGCTTTCAAACAACACCAGGCAGGAAAACATGCAACAGTTTAGCTCTGCCTGTTGAGATTTGTCACCCCTAATGACAGTACTTCTGTCCCCAGAGCAGCTCTTGCTCTGAGGAATGGTGTATAATTAAAACTCCAAATTGTAGGGACTGCAATTGCAGATGGTTGCAAAAACGTTTGCTGAAAGCAGATACGTGTTCATTGCAGAAATAAACTGAATAAAGAAACAGAGGAAGCAACTCAAGGCTGAACTGAAGTGGCATAAAATGAAATTGGAATTCGGCGTTTTAAGCTGCGTGTCGTCGCTGTTCAACAGTCCAAACCTCAAAATTATTCCAAATAAATGAAATGAGTAAAAGGAAACTTCACATTTGAGAACCATGAAATTTTCGACATGAAAATGAACACACAAAGTGGCATGGAACATAAATACTGGAGTATAGTACATGTACCTCAAATGTGTACTTACTGTCAGTACGTGTGTCTCATTTCTTCTGCTGTCCATCTGTCTCTATTGTTCCCTCCTTTCTAATATTTTAACATATGGCACCAGATCTCAGAGCTCATCGCTACTTCAGCTTCATTAACCCCAGGAGGTGATGATTGTGTGTGTTTGTCCTGGCCATGTGTGGGTGCGTGTGCGCGTGTGTGTTTTTTGCACGCTGGACCTCATATCTCGCTCCCTCAGGTCTAAGACAGGACTACGCCAGCACATCATCGGTCCTGGCCAACCGCCGCAGCCAGAGCTTCACCTTCCAGCTCAGCCAGCTCAGCGCCGGCCCCGACCTGGAGGAGGAAGACGAGGAGGACGACGAAGACTACGGCCTCCTGCCCCCGCCGCAGCCACGCCTCACCCGGCTGCCGCACTCCCACACCTTCTCCAGCATTCGAGACTGGCGAAGAAGCACAAGTTCCCTGTCCACCCCTCCTTCCACCCCCTCCACCCCTCCGTACCCTTCCGCTGGGTTCGCCATTCAACCTCAGCCCCAGGGACTGGGACTGGGACTGGGCAGCCTCTGCGCAGCCGAGCCGCAGGGCTTCAGACCAGGATCAGGTGAGAGACGACGCTTTTGACATCAGTTGGGGCAGATTCTTCCTGCAGTTGAGGGGAAAAGAAAGCTTGAAAGCAACCTTAAAGCAGTAGATCAAATGACTTTTTGTAATGTAAGGGGGTCTGCTTGTACAGAATTATCACCAACACAGCATATTCTCTCAGCTCCACAGTCGTTTTAGAGTCTTTGAGCTCATTGTTTTGGTTTTAAACACCACAACTTTACTGTTTCCTTTAACTATCACCACTCTCAATTGCATCCTTTTCTGGCGCCACAGGCAGACAACCACTGTTAGCGACTATAGAATACAATAAATCATACTTTGCGTGGGACAGAAAGAATCAAAACATTGATCCTACACTTCCCATAATGCAACTTTCCATGCATGTTAAATGACTGCATCTTCAGAGTCTCCCTTTAGTTTTTAGCGGAAAAACAAAATGAGGTAGAAACATGCTAGCTTAGACCTTGCTATCTTTTCAGTATACCATGTGATTGCTGTCAACAGTACTAATCAGTTATCTCTTTGTTTATATGTTTTGTACGTGAAATACTTACGTGTGTATTTGTATATATGTGAATGCCGTTGGCCGTATTGTTTTGGGGAAACCTCGTCATGGCGTCCAGCCGAATTTGAGAGTAAGTCGACATTGTTTAACACTAAAATGAGATTTCAGTCTTCTAACCTCATGAGCATTGAAAGTTTGCCATTGAACATTAATCCAACTTTTCTGTGATTAAACATGACGTGAAAGCACCTCCGTTAAAACCATTAATTCGCACTTATTGTTTTTTTTTTGTCATCATTTTTCTCATTTTGAGGTGAGCTCTTTAACCATCCATCGACACCTGGACTGACCCACACAGATGTCCTCGCAACTTAATAATAACTCTGTCTAAGCCTCTTGTACAACCACTTTAAAGCTCTCAGACCGGCGTGTGTTTCCGCTCCAAGACCAGAGAGAGTTTGATGGGATTAAGAGTTAGGAGTGTATATCTGAAACTGCTGTTACAGTGAAGGAGATCACGGGCAGCTTTACGAGCCGTCTTAAGGGATGGGGTTGTAATAAAAGAACAGGCAGGTATAGGCAGAATACAGGTGTATTTTTACATTGAAATCAGCCCTTGTGCATCTCATAACTTCATGTGTTTCCATTTGTGTGGGTTTGTCTCTGTCTCTGTTAGATAAGCTGCGGAGGAGCATGCCTAACCTTGTCAGAGCTCCCAGCATGCCTAGTGTGCCCATTCCAACCAATCCTAGTGCTTCCCCTTGTTTGCTTCGTAACAGCCAGAGTTTTGATTCGTCCAGTGGGCTGACTCGACTGCAGTCCTCCAGTAAGACGCCACTTCTCTCCTTTCAAGTGTTGTTTTGGATTGAAGTTCATTATCACGCATCACTAATTACAGCTTTCTTTTCTGCTTGTACATCTGTTAGTCCCCTCCCCAGGCCAGCTGCAGAACAGGGTCCAGAGCGTCGGGAACTTCGCCTCGTTGTCACGGCAGCCGCTGAAAGCCACCGCCTACGTCAGTCCCACCATCAAGGGCTCGGTCTCAATGCCGACCTCCACCAGCCTCCAGTCTCTGAACTGCAGCAGCGGGGGGAACAGCGGGGTGGGCAGTGGGATCCCTCTTCTTAGTAAAGCGGCTGGTGGAGGGGGGACGCCCACGTCCACCCCGACCACCCCCCGCAGCAGCCTGCCCCGCCCCGCCTCCTTTGTTGGCACCACAAGCTCCACCCCCCGCAGCAAGGTGGCCCAACCGGCACGAAGGTATCCCCTCTTTTATTCCTCCAGAAACACAAATTTATGATTCCTGGATTAAATATTATAATCAATAAAGGTTTTCAATATAATATATGCACTAAAGTGGACAGCTGTCTTTCAGTTTTTCAAATGTGCTTGTCCTCTTTATTATTATTATTATTAACACATACTTTCAGGTGTTCCTATTTATAGGAACGGAAAAGGATTGGAAATATACACAATTAGAGAATGAAGTACTCAGTGACTCTTTGATGGATTGTTATGAAATGTGATGCAGATATACAGGGTGAAACATTCCAATAGCGATGATCCACGTCAACTTCTGAATGTGTCCAATGTTTTGGTTTCTGACCAAATACCTGCAGATCTAATGATGTTCCCATCAGCCTCAGGTGTACTTTGTGTTTACTAATGAGCAAATGTTAGCATGCTAACGTGCTGACCGTGGTTGACATAATTCCTGCTCAAAAAGCGACTGTGCCTAAGTGCAGCCTCCCAGAGCTCATGGCTGTAGACTCTTCTGTGTTTACAATAATCATCAAAGGAGTTAAAGAACCTGCCAACTAATGTTCCAAATTGGCTTTCTTTTGCGATCCATTGCTTTTACAAAATGTGTCTTAAATGGCAACATCAGATCTTATTTAGCAGCTTCTGTACCTGCAGATCAGGTAAAACTGGGCTTTTGACTTGGTAAGTATGCCACTAAAGCTGTAGGTTTAGTAAATAATCTCTAGTCTGTCTTGTCAGCTGATTTTCAGCCGTTCTTTTGTTGTTTTCCTCAGTTTACTGACACCTCCAAAGAGCTTGTCCACCCTCAGTGCCCTTCGTGACAGCACCTGGAGAGATGGCTGCTACTGACGAACGGATGAAGTGGTGCAGTGGCCCCCCGCTGGCTGGGGTTCGTCACTACGCCTCAGCAGAAATTGAGACGTTTGAATGGGTTTGACCAAAAAGTAACTGAGTTGACCTTAAATCTGAGATCCTGCATAGAATAATCCATTGTTCAAACAGTTGAGGGTCTTCACGTGAACTCGTCCATTCAGTTCTATGCAGAATTTCTTCGGGGAAGGCGGGTTGTTTCTTTCTGGATTTGAGCGAACGCACGTTGGGTCTCATTTTACTGACGCCTCAACTGAGTTTGGTTCGTGCCAAGAGGGAGTTGTTCCCTGCTGCTCTTGTGCAATAAACCACCGTCTGTAGGGCACCAGTAACACTAACCTATTAACGAGGGCTGCCAGTTTTTATCAAATGCGTCTCACAATACTGCATTTATTTCTAGAATTATTTTGAACAAAGTTTTTGACGAATCAGGTGTTTTCCCTCTGGCAACAAGCGCCAATGATGCTGCTAAAATGTCACCAGTCCCTGTTCGTTTGGGCACATTTGGTCTAATTTTTACAAGACATTAAGGTATGTGTTCATGTACAATGCTTAACTATCGAATGTGCATACATGTAAGTATATAGAAATATATAAATGCAATATTATTGAATTTTAAATGTGAATCTTGACCAAAAGGAAAATGTCTCAATGTGTTTACAAAATTGTCTCACCATGGCGTCACAGAACTTTGTGCATATTAACACTTTCAAATGGATTAACGACCTGTAAGGGATCTGTTCTCGTTGCACTTTGTATAAATCTCTGAACTTACTGATATTTTTATGTTCTGTTTACTAATGTTTGCACTTCTTCTGCATTTTATCTTCTGGTTTTGTGGAATAAAAGAGTGAAGGAATTGTTTCGGGGGATTTCACAGTCACAGTCAGCATAATGTAGCACCCTTTGTTTGTAATACTGCAACCACATTTCACAGATATTTCACAGAACCCTGACACTTTTGTTACCCTGGTGGACTGAATGAGTGAAGCATTTTAATAAAACACACTGAACTAAAGATGACTTCAATAAACATGCAGTGATTTAACATTTTACATCACAAGCCAACAAGGCAGCAAGCTGTGGTAAAGCCATCAGAGAGGTGAGTTGCTCAGATGTTGCCATCTAGTGGTGGAATTTCAGACAGCTCAGTGTGGTTCATAGCCAAAAGTATTCTATTGCCTCCTGTAATAATCAACTGTTTATATAATGTGATGTTTCTTTAGTTTTCTGCATTTCTTTTGATGCTGGAGATAACTCAAAAGTCCTACAGTGGGGTATAATGGAGCTTCTTGTGTCCCAGGTGCTGCCAGTACTTCTGGTGTCCTGCATGTTTATACAAGTCAGAGGTGCTCTTATTGTGAAACAAAGAACAGAATTAGCTCGGTGAGATAAGCAGCTGATGTGGTAGATATGGCTAATACCTGAGGTTGAATCCAAGCTCACCTGTTTTAATTTTCAATGTTTTCTCCACAGTAAGGTGAACAATAAATACAACATCCCACCACCTGCTCTCTAGCTTCTTGTGTAGCTCAGTGTAGTAAGGTGTTGCTACCTTGATGCTAAAAGGTTGCTGGATCAAATCCAATCTTAACTGCTGTGAAATTTTTTTTTTTTTTTTTGTAAACCAAGTAGTGAGCCACCAAGTGTAGCTCAGTGAGATAAGTTGCTGTTTCCTGATGGTTGAAGAAGAAAGGATCATGATGTTTTCATTTTTTTCCTCTATCAGTAGAAAAATGAGTACATAGCAGTAAACTTCCAGCTTCAGGTGTAGCTCAGTGACATAAATGACCTCGCCCCTTTCCCCCTCCCTCACAACCTTTGACTTCTGAACCCTCCTCTTACAGTCTGAGCTACAGGACAGACAGGTGTGCACTTCCTGTCAGAGCTTTTCACTTCTTCCTTTGGACACCGGCCTGTAAAAGTCACCTGGCATCATAAGATTCAAACACACAACCTCCAGCTCCCGAAGCAGAGTCTTACAGCCTGAACTACAGGATCACACAGGTGTGTGCTGCCTGTCAGAGCTACATATTCTACTCCAGGTGCTCATAAACACATGCGTGAACATTAGGGAGAAGTCAACGTTATAAGAAAGTAGGTGTTCACTGGAGAGGGGAGGACTGTTGGCTCACTCATGTGTAACGTAGAGTTGGGGGAGGAAAAAGGGGGTTTCATACATTTTTTTTGTCCCCAAAATCATGTCATTTGCAAACCTGATGCTGTGAGCTCTGTGGGTGTTGACTGAAGAGGAGGGTCACGAGGGCAGGGGATGGTGGGAGCTCTTATTTTGACTTTGCAGTGTCGTTCTGAGTTTTGTAGATGTCTGTTTTATGAACTGTTTCAGTGTGCAGTTAAGACCTGCTTCATGTTTAAATAGTCACTGAAATACTGCCAAAACAGCTGTTATCCGGAATCTAAACATCTAAAAACTTTCACTTTAAAACCACATTTAGCTCAGTCTGAACTGCCAGATTTCTAGCCAAAAAGTCACCAAATCGCTGCTTTTATGAGACTCTTCACCGACAGAATTATTAATTATTTGTGTATTAAACAAGTCGGTATGTATGAAAAATGGCACTGAATTCTTCTGATTCGTACTGGAATAACAGCTGTTGTGCAGCAGCTTGTGTTGCGAAGACGTTTACTGTTTGAGAAGCTAGCCCTAAGTATAGCAGTAATGATACAACGAAAAAGTACTTTATCATTTTTTTCTTATATCATACTTAGGTTGGTATAAAATTTGTGTCAGCTTTTTGGGGTTTTCCACAGCGATAGTATTAGAATTTGTCGTCATTCATTATGATGAATATTAATTTAGTCAACAATTTCGAGGCACAGAGGGTCCCACTGTTGCAGGGAGCCCATGATGATGACGAGGACGAAGAGGTGGAGGATCCTCCATAGCATCCTGAAAGAAAGAAGTGGACAAGTTGTGTTAATAAGCAATTCCAAAGCAGAGCAAAGTTGAAGATGATGATAGTTTGTTAGCAGGTGGATATGCGAGTGGCGGCAGTACCTTTCCATGTCCACTGGAGGGCGCATGGACGTGGTGAAATCGAGGCATCATGATGACATGATGTGCTCTGACAACAGGTCCACCTGGATGGGATGAAAAACAGAGAGGATGAGAGGACTGACATTGTGAACAGTGCTGATGTTGAATGAATAATGTCTACTCTTCCTCCACTTACAAATGCTACAGTCATTTAGGTAGTAGGTAGTATATTTGAGTAATGCAAATGCCAATAACAATAAAACTCCACAAAACGATATCTGTATAAATGTTATTTAACCTGTGTTTTTCGTATTGTCTGGCCTGAATTCTAACAGGTTTGTTTATGTGACTTGATTGCTGGATTTCCACATTTTCGACAAAGCAGGGGAGATAAAAATAGGCACCCCAGGATCTCAGTTTACCGACAGAGGGCCACGCAGACCACGATGATGTAACAGCGTCTCCCGTCCCTTCCCGAAGATGATTACGACGGAAAGACCACTCACTCTGTGGCTTTTTTGGCCATCAGTTTCTTTCCAAACAATATTTTTTTCGTCTATAAATGTTCGAAGAATGGCGAAATATCCTGTTCTTAATGCAGACGGACATTTTTGGCGGTGAAGCGGAGTAGTATTTTTTTCTCTCTGAGTGACACATCTTCCAACATAGAGGATCTTCGGCCACACGCCCAGCCTCAGCACCAGCTCATCCTTTCTCCGCGGGGCTTTTCCCCCGTATGTGCGCACCGACGTTAGAAGAAACCGTGAAGGGGGATGAGGCCTTCGTGATCCGGACTAACACCGCTGGACCTCGTTCTCCTCCTCCCGAGCTCGTCTCTCGCGGTTCGGTATGTCTTTGAGCCTGCTCCCCGTCTCGCCATGCCCGCTGCTGATCGCCACCTGCCGCCGCCGCCGCTGCTGCTCTTTCTGCGCTCTTTGCTTCTGATTTCCTGCCTGGATGTGGTGGTGAGAGCAGCGGAGGAGGGCGGCGGCCTGCCCTCCTCTTCGCCCGGGGACAATGGCCCCACCGCCGCGGTGGGAGACCCGATCGCCACCGACCCGCCCAGCCCGTCCGCTCTGATAGCAGGTAAACAATCGGTCCGCTTCGGTCGGTCATTGTTAGAGAAAATGGAAATTAGCTGCAACGAAGTGACTCATAACGGATTCGGGTAGCAGTGCTGTGCACCCATGTTAGACTGTTTGTTTTTGTTAAACAGAAGCAAAACACACTGCTTTCTACCATTAAGTTAAAAGTCTTTAATGAAGATGAAGACATGCTAATGTTTAAGTAAACCTGTCTTAATTAATACTAACATTTGCTCTCATTAACTGTCCTAAACACCAAGCTATTGTCTGAATGCTTGTCTGTTTCCATTGATAATTCACAGGCAGTCTGCCCAGCAGACTAACAGGACTGAGATGTATAATGTAGAGGTTAGGGGGATGAGGGTTTTTATCTTTTTGGCCTGATGTGTGTATGTGATGTATTAATGGGGAGCACGGTAATCCTGCTGGTACAGTAGGTAAGCCTGTGCTCATTGATGGCTTTCTGTTTACATCCAGTGTGGGCATGGATGGTGGGTTTCTTTCACACCAAAAGCACCCTTGAATGTTTAATAGAGCAGTGATAGGAGTAGTTATTATGCTGTCTGATCCAGATGAAAGAAGCAGATATGTAAAACGTGCAGAATGCACATGTAAATGACAGCGTTGGAGGGGAAGAAACACGGCTGTGCAGAGTAGCTTTTCTTCTCTGCCACTTGGTTTTGATGTATTTTTCATTCTCCCACCGATTCGACTGTGCCCGCCTCATCACTTTTTCATGCTGAGGGAAAGGTTACTGAGTGCTGCTGAGAGGAAGCGGCAGAAGCTGGTCTGCATACAGATAGAACTCATGCACACGTGTTTCCATAAAGACACGATCTAGTAACGCGATCCAAATGTGACCTCAGTTACATTTTAGGGGCGTTTTGAAAGTCTCAATCAAATTACTGTTGTCTCCAGAGTCACAGTTTGCCCTGAAGGTCCTGGTGAGGGACATGGCGACCCGTCAGCCGCTGCCAGGTGCTTCCGTGGATGTTTACATAAACCACACCCTGGCGAGCTCTGCCCGAACAGGGGAGAGAGGTGAGGTTCTGCTCTCGGTAGCGTACAGCCCAGGCCTCAGTCTCACTCTGCTGGGCAACATGGAAGGCTATGTCCCCAGGCCCCTGCCCTGGAGCACCACCAAGAGACCGAGTGAGTAACACCCACAGCACAAAGTGAGATTCAGGTGCCAACAAGTGTTCATATTAAGCACATCATGGACATCAGGGTGGCAAAGATTGGGTTGTGTTGGGGAGCTATTGTTGACCTCCACTCTGCTGGTTAACCTGACCAGCTCCAGGGTCCCAGCTGACCCTGACCTCCCCTTTGAAGGAGGTGAATAAAGAGGATTATCAAGTGAGTATTGATAGTCTCACTCACAATAACATGCATTGCTCTTCATAGATGTACACTATTTTAGCTCTGTAAATGAACTAAATTTGCAGATTATGGTGTGGGAGGCTAAAACTGAGGGGAAATCAAGCCATTTGTAAGCACTTATTTTGAGTAATGCCAGCCAAGGTAGTCACACGACTGCATTATTCATGTCATTACAGATTAATGAAGTGTCTGCAACAACACACAACTTGTCACTGGGGTTTGTTCATGATGAAGCAGTTTATGTTGCCAGCGTACAGTCAAGTGTAACTGAACGCCATGTCCTGTAGTCGTATTATTGATTGCCTCCACAGCGCCACGGAGAGTCGAGAGCTCGGGGGGAACGTATCCCTGCCTCAGCAAACTGTCTTTGTCCTGCACCGACTCAAAGGTGGAGGGGGGTGGGGGCTCTTTAGCTACACCGATCTCATGTTGGTGTTTTTTCTATCCGTGCTCCCGCCTCCTCTTGCTGGTCTGGCACAGGCGCAGGGAGGTGGTGTGTTGAAGCAAAGGTGGAGCAGGTGTTACAAGGGATAAAAATCAGAGGGATGATGAAAGAGCGTCATCTGTCGAGACCTGCTTTGCTCTGCTTTATCAGAGGCGCCTCCCTTTTGTGCTGCTGAGCCAGACAGCTGAACCCTAAAAAGGGGTCTGAGGTAGTACTGCCATCTGCTGGTGCTATCACAGGCCTACATGACATATAAGCAGCTTCTATATCCATAAACCAGAGGAGAACGGCAGAAGAGCTTGACCTCCCTCTGCACTTATTATCTATCATTACATCTTAAATCACATATTATATTTTAAACTAAATGTAAGCAGTGATTTTTCATTAAATCTCACATTTGCATTACTCACATTTCTACCTCTACTGGTGACTTTTGTCTCAGGTAGAAATGCTGAAAAAATATCAGTATGTGAGTTTTGTTTCTGACCTTTTGTTTGCCTCCCTGCAGTTTTCTCTTCTGTGACGCTGCTGCTGCTCCCTCACAGTCAGGGGAACATCTGGCTGTTTGAAGACTCGGTGCTCATCACCGGGAAGTTACCTGGCAAGTTCACGCACACATTTAGAGGCTGGAGCCAATCAGAGCTTTGATTTAAAGCAGAAGTCACCCCTCAAATCTCATTTTTAAGCCGCATTTTACATTTGAGATAAATTACAGACATTAAGCCTCACCTCATCAAAGCACAAAACACAAACACCTGAAGCTATGTTATATATTTAAACATGCTGCATTATGCATCCATATTTAGATGAATCATGTGCCATCTTGTTTTTACAGACAGCTCCTCTCAACCCAAGGTTAAGTTCCCAAAGAATCTCCTCACGATGTCTGATAAGACGAACATCTCCTCACTGACGGCGTACCTGACTGTACCACAGCACCACCTAGCTAAAGACTGCGGCAACTGCACTCCAGGCATCATCAGCAGCAAATCAGGTGAGCGTTCAATACAGCAAGGCCTCATGAATGTTTACAGCAGTTTATTCTTAGTATTATCTAACGATTTGGAGGACACAAGGGTCAGTCAAATTTTAAATTTTTAAACTTAATATTTACCTCACTGCTCCTCGTGTCTGCAGTGTTCAGACGTGTTGAGCTGAGGGCGGTGGCAGCCATCAACGTCCTGTTGTATTCTGGTGGTGAGGAGCTCCAGGTTCGAGGGCCCATTCAGATCAGCCTGCCCCTGGGACGCAGCACACACCTCAGAGCTGCTGACACTGTACCAGCCTGGGCCTTTAACCTAAAGACAGGTACGAAAAAAGATTATAGGAAAGCCACTGAATTACTTGACAAAATAAGACTGACACATAGAAAGAGAGGCGTGGTAACTCAGTTGTTTTCCGTACTTGCAATTCACCTGTAATGTATAATAAAACTAATTTTCATGGTGTTTGAAGGTGCCTGGGAGAATCAGGGTCTGGGAATAGTGAAAATGGTTGGTGATGAGCTGGTTTGGACTTACACTGCTTCCCATCTGGGCCATTGGATCGCTGCCCCTCATCCCTCATCAAACGGTACATCACTCCTCTGCCTTCACAGACAGCTTGTGTAGCGGTCTCATGACATTTGTACTGGTTATTGTTTAATATCTATCTATAAATATGACCCTTTAGATTACCTGGGACATGGAAGCTCTTTCGATTTCTTATCCTACCACACCTATCTGTTGATGGGAATACTGGGAGCAACGCTAGCTATTGTGATTGGATTTCTGTCCTTGCTGCTGTGTCACTGTGGGTAAGAAATCTCCTGAAATGTTATCATTCAGCTTGAATTTGAAGTATATAGAGCAATTTTTTTATATTTTCTACATTATTTGTCCCATCCTTGAACATTGAGGGAGTGAAGTTTACGATCTCTCTCTTCTGTTTCTTCCATATGCAGAAGTTTCCATCGACAGCCCAGGAGAAGCAGAGCACGCTTTTCCAAACTCACGGTGGTGAAGAAAGACCAAACCACCTCCACCCACATGGAAGAGGGTCTGTTGTTCCACTCTGGTGACAACAGCCTCGCTTCCTGCAGTGTCCAGTGTGAACCCTTGTCTACGCCGAGGCACAAAGCCAACTACAACATCTATGTGGAGGATCCAGGGAGTCGCCCGGCGGCTCCTTTTTATGAGAACATTGCTCTGGATCGGATCAAAGGCCCCCAGCCGTCATCCCACTACATCAACAGTGAAGAGGTGGCTCGGCTTCGGGAGAAGTCAGAGCAGAACCGGGCCAACATGAACTCTGACAACTTCTTTCAAGATAAGTTGGTGCATATCTATAACCAGCCAGTGGCTATCATTCAGGCGCCGGAGCTTTTCAGTGCTCAGGAGCAGCAACTGTCAGGCTGCAAGTCTGCTACCTTCCCCCGCAATGGAGTTGAATATGATGCTCACTCAGAGCCAGCGAGTACAGACAGCTACACCCAGACACTTCCAAAAGTCCCTCACCATCACTCCCAAGGTGGAGGCAGCCCACAGCAGAGCAGCCAAGACGAGCCCCAGCCTCTGGAGACCCCTCCCCAAGGCCAAGGCCCAAACGCTGCTGTGTGGGGACGCTACAGTAACCTCCTCGAATCCTCCGTCTCTGTGCCTGGGACCCTTAACGAGGCAGCTGGGATGGAGGCCTTCAGCAGTGGGCATGGCGTACCCAGCGAGCTGCAAGGGATTTCAGAGCGCACCTTGCTTGAGCTAACGCGGGGCAAGCCCTTGTCGTCTCACCCCAGGGCCTGGTTTGTCTCCTTAGACGGGAAGCCGGCTGCCCAGGTTCGCCACTCCATTATTGAGCTCCAGAGCCGCCACCGCCCACCAAGCAGCAACGACACCAGCCTGGACTCAGGGGTGGACATGAACGAGCCTCTGCAGAATATCCGCGAGACAGAGCGCGACAGGCCTTCGATCAGGGCCTCTTCCCTGCCACACCACAGCCGCGGGGGGCGTTACGGTGAAGAGCAGGACCTGAGCAGTAGTGAGAGTGGCACGACAGCCACCTGTACGCCAGAGGACCCTTACCTGAGGAACATTTTAGACGGGAGCAGCGGAGCTATTCCAAACATTCCCGAAGAGCGAGACGGGATGGATACTTCCAGCGCTCAGGAGGACAGTGAGTCGAGAGGTACGCCGCCTCCGCGACGCCTGAGGAAGGTGAGGGAGAAGGGGAAGACGGAAAAGAGGAGTGCCAAGCATGTCCGCGAGGGGAGGCCTCTGACCAAGCGAAGTTAGAGCGTGGCTCAGTGCAAACATCCAGAAAAGCATTTTTTCATCCATGCTTAATTTAAACGTCCCATTATCCATTTAACCCACAGTGAGCTATTTTCATCACAACATCCCAATGAGTTTTTACCACTTGTGCTCACACAGGCATCGTTGTTGTTGAGTTCTGTGATTGTACAACTTTGCCAAAGAATGCATGAGCTAGCTCAAGAAATAAAGCCCAATCTGTGTCATGATGAAGCATTATGTAGCTGCTGGTAGACAAGTTTGTGCACCATGTTCTCTCATATTCCCCCAAATCTGAAGACCACCAGCGCGATTCTTCACAGCAAAATGTCCGTGTGAACACGATATCCCACAGCCCCCAGTACTGGCATTATAGAGGTTGCCTTCTTACTGCCTGTAATCATTAAATATGATTACAAAAGACACGGTATTTGTCTATATTTAGTAAAATCCGGTGAATTTGCAGGATGGACACAGATACAGGTCTATGTGTAGTGCACTTATCCTCACCATAAATGCCTGCTGTAAATTGAATAAGACATAGGAGCTTTCCCAGTTTGTAGTGCTGACGTCTTGCTTTAATCATACTGCCTCATTTTACTTAAAAAGACACTCGGGGGTCCATGAAAAGACTCAATTATGTCACTAGCGGAATCAGCTGTGTCAGAAAAGTTGAAATTTTTAACTCATGGCACGAAATACTCCATGTCGGAGTAAAACGCGGATGTATATTGTAAAGCTAAGCTGCCCTTTTGAAGTAATCACACCTGATATTCAAGGTTTTAAGCCTACAGTTATTTTAGAATGCATGAAAATGAATGTTTCCTTGTGTGTATGACAATATCTTGTGTTTCACTGTAGAGCTAACATTACATCATAGTAGCTTTTCCATGACTTGGTGACTGAATGATTCATTTGTCCAGACAATAATACCCCAGGTCTTCTACATTATGAATACAATTTTAAACCACATCCATGGGTACCACAATAGTTGGTGCTAAAACATGCCAAAGTTTCATGTTCTGGGATTCATTAGTAAGTGTGGGACAATGCAGAATGCCTGTCTGAAGCCGTTCCTGCTCCTGTTAACAACCTGAGAAAGGAGTAGAAGCTGATTGGTCGGAAGGATGCTATTAAAATAAGTATAACTGCACAGCTCTGAGGTAACAATTTGATATACTCATGAATAAGAACAATTTGCAGGATTAAGGAGGCCAAAAGCTTCTGCTTAGCCCCTCAAGTTACGCATTATCATTATTTTCTGTTTTAATAGCATACAGTATTATCCCTTAGAATTATTTCTTGACAACGTGAATTCGGTGCCTTGGAGTTTTGCTTTCACGACCCGTATTTCCAAACCTCCTCGTGCTCCTGGCTAATCGACATGACCATGGGATTACTTTTTTTAAATAGAGAGATGTGACTGAAGAGAGAAAGATGGTTGTAAACTGATTTTTCAGTTGAAAGTTTTTTTTTTTTTTGGTACTGAACATGTGGTGTCAATATTTTTGGATGGATTGCCTCCTGATGAATTGTAATAACTCTGGTGATCCCTAAACTTTCCATCTCCCGCCATCATCAAAGTCTCAATTTGTTCAGTAATTTATATGGTAAAACACTGACAAAGCTACATTCCCTTTAGCCTCAGCTGTAATTAGCGTTTTGTGCAAATAAGCAAACGTTAGCGTGCTAACATGCTGAACTAAGATGGTAAACGATGTAAACATTATTCCTGCTTAACACCATGTTGACATGCCAGCTTTTGTTTGGAGTCAAATAAAGCACACCATGCTTTAATATGAGCCCACTTGGTACACTGGCACACCCCATTCCCAGAAACCTATTGAATTTTCAGTGTGTAAATACTACTACAACAACACAATACTGAATACTTTTATCATTGATCATCCATGATAAAGTCTGGCAAAACACTCGTGACAAATACTAGAGTGCTTCTACTAGCAATATGTACCATAAATCAAAATTTAAAATGAAACTTTGCAGCCACAATTTTGCCATATTTAGTCTTCCGTCATGGTACTACGATAACGTGATGAGTTCATTTTGTATGTATATAGTAAAGCAACATTTTATGTATTTTGTGGCTGTGATTGAATTTATTTTGTGCTGTTTCTCTCCCATCTGAAAGCAAAGGACTGAGAGGCTGAATGGTGCCATAGGAGCTTTGTTCTTGATATTCATTTTCTTCAAGGTTAGTGTAAAGAGTTGAGTGTCTTTTCAAGGGAGTGTATCATAAGCCTGAGCTTTGTAATTTTAAGTGTAGCAGCAAGGCGAGCTCTTAATCATTCAGTGTGCTTACAAGTGACCAGACTCTCTCCTGATTGTCAGTATATTCCAGCTTATGAGGCAACGCGAGGAGTAGATTGCGAACACTTTGTGCTGATAATTATCGACAAGCAAGTCAAACCTACTGCCACTCCCGTTTTTAAAGTGATCTCGCTGAATGTATTTGTATTGATTTTAATGTGTTCTATAGTGTGATCCTCTTGTGTCCAGCCATTGAACCTCATGGGCTTTTCTTTATTCCAGAACGGGCACCTCTTGTGTTTACCTCTGTAACGATGGTAGTGTTATTAGTCTTGCCTTTCTGTGCACTAAATTAATAAACTTACTTGATACCAATTATTGTTCCAAAGCTGTTTTCATTCTTTTTTCCAACCTTGATGTATATATTTGATGATGACATTAAGTTAATGCAAGCACACGGTGTAAATGCATTACCTTTTGATGGCAAGAACGTATCAGTAAATAGCAAGTTCTTCTTATAACTTCTTCCTATAAACTGTATAGATATTTATTGAGCCTCTAACTGGCATTTACTCCATGACTAAGACCACTGCCAAGTTTCATCTTAACTGAAATCATTCTTTTCTTTTATCAAGAGTCATAATTTGTAGTGCTTGAAGCCTGAGGCGGGAGATGAGCTGATGCTGTACAAGTGTTATTTTGAAGCTGAAACCAAGCAACTTACTTAGGCAAGTGAATGCTGTGGGTGGCAGCCGTTCTTTGAGCAGTCCTCACATGGATGGAAGAAACTGGGGTAGGAGGATCAAGAAGACAAGAGGAAGAACACAAATGTCAGTTTAAATGAACAAATATTCGACGCAATTACTTAATATACACAACAATATGCTTATTACGTTACATTGCCACAAAGACTAAAACTGCTCATGGAACATATGCTTTTCTACATTTTCTCGCCCCAGCTTAGCTATGGCTGCACTTGCTTATTTGAAACATCTCCCAGTGACAGAGCAGACCTGGCAACTGTGACAGACAACTCCCAGGTGTCTGGGGTGGCTTCTCTCTTTCAGAGGCAGTGAGGAGATTTGCTGCAAAGAGCAGAAGTCCTCCCTGCACAGAGGGAACTTTGCTGTTTCTCCCCTGCCTGAGAGTCTCTGGTGAGCCGCCCACACCTCCATGTCAGAGATGTGGATGCTACTGCCACAGCCGAACCTGGGAGAGTAAGGACAACACGTGAGCGCCCATAAAAATCTGTCAGCACAATGCTGCAAATAAAGATTTTCCCTATAATTTCTCTGTTTGAAAGAAACGTCCTCTTCTGCGAATACCAGGAGATTTCAACCGAATTTTATAACTTCCGCAAATCTGTGCTGCTGGTTTCCGCTGCACATGCTGTATGTCAACAGCTGGATGTGCTGTATTTGGTCCAGTAATGCTGTATGGGGGTCATGTTCTGGCCAGTAGTGCAAGAAAAGTTGACGAGAACATATTACACCACTCTGAAACGCGAGTGTCCTGAAACAATAACAGTGTGAAACCCCAACCCCAGTGTGAACACAGCCGCCAACACACCTGCAGCGAGACACAAGCTGTTTTATCTCCAGCAGCTCGTCTTGACAGATAGGACACACATCCTGGGCTTGAATCACTTTCCGGCAGAGACTTCCAGCCTCCTGGCCCGTGACTGGTTGGCTCGGGGTCCATTTTCCGTCCGGTGGGCTTTGGTTTGGTATAAACCATGGAGCACCTCCAAGATCTGTCTCTCCACAAGTCCATGTTGAAATGAATCTAGAGCAGAGTTATTTCTAACACGGCATGTCAACAGGAGCACATGTACAAAGGTGGGTCAGGTCTTTCAAATTGACTGTGAAGTCTACATGAAGCAAATGCTTCAGCGTTAAACCTAAAATACTCACACAGCATAAAATACGATTAAGTGAAGTCTAGTCTGTCAGCATTGTGATGTTCATTAAAGGACAGGTTTAGAAGAAATTTTATCACTGCTCAACTGCAACAAAATACCAGTGTTCACCTCACAATGCTACACATCCATAAAAATTAACACATAAATAAAAAAGGGACCATAAGAAATATCATTGCTTAAAAACTCCTGGTGCGTTAATCTTTTCCTGTGTGTTTTCGATATGTGTTTGCATGGCTCCTGCTCTCTTGTGAACACAGGGCAAGTGCATGTATGTGGGCAAAACACCTTCCAGGCATTTGAGCAATATGCATCATGAATCACAGAATGATTTACCTTGAAGTCCCTGGCCTCTCCCTCCATCTCTGAGCAGAAATCCTGTTGGGCTGAGGGATTTCAGGAGAAATATCGTTGCGTTGAGTGAGGGCTTGGTCTTGGTGGAAAGTCATTGCATTGCTGACTGTGTTCCTCCAGGCGCTTTTCCTGAACATCCTGTCAGTGCAGAGTAAAGATATTTATCAGTCATCTGCCCTGTAATAACAAAAATAAGGGTAAAGAGTGTCTAAAATACTTGGATCAATGGAATGTAACTAAGTACATTTACTCAGGTGATGTTTGTATTTTGACACGTGTACTGTGAGTATTTCCACTTTATACTACTTTGAACTTGTACTCCAATACATCTCATAGAGAAATACTGTGCTTTTTACTCCATAACATTTATTTGACATTTTTAGATTAAAAACATGATTAAAAACAAGACATGCTTATGAATTATGCAATACTCTACTACTAATTGAACCAGCAGTACACAGTGTATCTAAAATTGGCTCCACATTTAGGAACTACAACATTAAAATACTTTTATTTGAACTGATGACAAGGATGACAAGGATCTGAGTACTTCTTCCACTACTTCCTTACAGGTATGAAGCAGCTCAATAATATAAAAACACAACCCATTTAAAATTTTATATGGACCTTTGTCAGCTATGTAAGATATATGATTACATTTTTATTTAAAGACTTCTTGGGATCACTGTCGTTGCCTTTTAGCAGACACCAGGAAACACACCTGCCTTTGCATGTTTTAGCTCCGGTAAACACGAGAGGGTAAGCTGGGCAGGTACGGCTTGTTACTGAGTCTTATTAATAATTTCATGTTGAATATTACTGTACCCGGAAACAGTTCGGAATTCCTTGTGTATTTCATTTTTTTTCTCCTCTGTCACATTGCCACACGTTATCCAATTTTAAGAGAGAAACAGGACGCTTAACTTGAGTGTTGACATTACGTTGCTAGCATAATATTTATTCGGCTAATTTATCCAGCTGTAGACATTCTAACTACTTCCGGGTTCATGCAGCGTATCGTGACCTCAATGTCTATCGGGACCCCGTCGAAAACAAACAGTAATTCTATCCGTTTAATCAACTTTAATAAACACATCTGAAAAAAGTACGTGTACCTTTGTCAGTCACTAAATTCCTAAAGACAAGCAGAAACTCACTTGGCAGATTAAGGTCCCAGAACGCTGTAGCCATGGCGTTTGACCTGCAGAGGGCGCCGTTGCAAAGGAATAGAAACCCTCTTGCTGATTGGTCCGTTTTGTTCTGCCCGTTCTTCACTTATGTAATGAAAAAGGACCTCTTTGAGTAATATACTGGATATTTCCAATACAATTATCAGCCAGAGCAATCTTTTAAGCCCGGAAATCAATTTGTTGAGCTAATTGGCTTATCAGTGGGGGTTTTTACTACCATGTAATGCAAGCTTTTATTAATAAATATTCCCAATTTGACCAGAACAGTCATAGATATAAAAAAGATAAAGAAGCAAAACTTACACAGGCACATTGAGTAATAGATTGCACTCTATGCAACAAGGTTAATGCATAAAGTTACTTATGATTCACAGAACTCGGACCTTAAAGATCAACAGCCAGGACATTAAAGTTGACTTTTTTTTTTTTGTATCATATAGTATGTATTATACATAATTTAAATCATACAATGTAATGGTTATTAATTATATCAACACTTTTTAATGTCCATTACAATGTGGGGATGTCCTTCTGTCTGCCTCCACAAAAGGCAAGCATGTGATGTCATCCACAGCCTCAGTCAGTTTTTATCAGGACAGCTCAGTGTCGCTTCTGACTCTGGTGTGAAACACACACTGAAGGACTACTCTTGGAGAAATCACAAAAAAGGCGTCACGTTGTTCTTTTCCCGCAACGGTAACCTATCAGCTGAAGGATTACTCACTTCAAGAGGTGGCAAAACACAGTGTTTTATCATTTTCTGCTGCTGCAAAGGTAAGTTTCTTTAATAGTTGGAGTTTGTCAGCATGCACTCATACTACTGTTCTAGCATGGCACTGAAAACAGGTCCAATGTTCCTCTTTGAATGCCAAATTAAATAGAAATGAGACACTTTATGTTGCAGGGAACATGGAAGACTTACACATGAAGATGTTAAGGGGGAGAGAAACAAAACCATTGGTTCAAATCTATTTTTCAAAAAAAGTACAAGCAATGCATCTCTAAACTTTTAGATTTTCTAATTCTTATCATTGTAATTAATGCAATAGTTTCATTTGAAGAAGATCATATGATGATGAGCATGATTTCCAAATGCATACCTTCCTCTATATGAGTGTTAAACAGTGAGCAAATTCATATTATAACACCATATATTGACGTTTCCAGGCACTCCGGGTATAAACTGCATTGATCAGACGTATTTATTAAGCAAAAGAATGTTTCCAATAAAACAAATTAGCTCAACCCACCTGCAATTCTGTCGCCTAACAAGAAAAGTCTGCTCACATGGTGAACATAAAGTGATGAAATGGGATTTCCCGACCAATGTGTTTTTAATAAGGGGAACTTCAGATGGTAAAAAGTGTTAATCATCGCGTTCTGGGACAGATGGCCGACACAGTAAGGGAGGAACTTCACTTTGAGTTATTAAGTGTCTTTGTGGGTCATTAGAGAGATATACTGTGTGTCTTTGGGTGTGTTCAAGAAGATATTAATCTTATAAGATGACAACGATTTCCTGAATTTGCAGTAGGGAGAGACGGAAATTAATCAAGATTGTTGTTTTGTCTCACTGTTCTAAACTGTTTTTTAATCCAAATGAGAGGTGAAGGATTTGTGAAAAATGTCACTGATATTGTAGCATGAGTGAGAGGACAAAGATTTTGGAAAGCATGCTCATCATTTCAACTCATCAGACTGTCTGTTCTTCTATGTTGCAAGTATTTTCATGCATATTTTCACATTTAATTTGTTGTGCGACCTCTTGTTCCCAAACAATAAGCCTCTTGGGTGATCTGTAATTGCTTTATAAATATTTGCATAGGAAGCAGATTAAATCTCTGCAGCTGCGATGTCATTATGAAACTACATCTGTTAAACGAGTTAAGCTAATTTTCAAATGTCAAACTTTTCCACAAATGCCCTCCTCTTTGTCTTTCTCTGTTTGAGGGATCAACAGATGATTGGGATCATGACTAAAGTTAAAAAGGGGGCTGAGTTATGCAGTCATGATCAGGTTAATTTCATTGGTTTTTATGGTACTTTAATGTTTTTTTTAATTGCATTTTGTCCTCATTTGCAGTGCTTTTTGTTGAGCTGTGTGCATTAGCATAAAGACTGATAGGGATGGATGTTACAAACAAGCTTACCTATGTCACATTCCCACATATTTATAGCAAATGTCTGGAATGTGACATAGGTCCATTATATATAGACACAACATATTTGTACCTATGAGAAAAATATTACGTATTGTGGTGATTCATAATTTTTGAAAAACCTATTTTATGGACCGCCAATGGTTGCTGACTTACTTACTGACATGCCCCCAGACAGACCTGGTGGAGCTCTGCACTCCACTGAGTGCACCCCTCTAGTTTGTTATTGGAGTTCATCACTGGCAATTGTTAATAACAGTGGCTGTTCAGGGTGTAGCCAGTAGGAGAGATGAGGGGTGATGCCATCCCCCTTGTTCACTCAATGACCAACATGCGTCCCCCTTGTTAAGCTGCCATCCCCCCTCGTATGTCTAGTCTGCCTGACTTGTTGATCTTTTATCTGACTGAGGTTGCAAGTTAAAATCTATCACCAGGACTCTGAAATATCAGTTGTGTGTCTGTGCTGTGTATTGATAAATCCACGTTGCTGTCCGTGGTGCTGAAGCAGCGGATGGATTTGCAATTGGGTCTTTTTCTTTCAGTCCCGCCCTTGTATAATAGTCTCTAAATTATATACTCTAAATACTCAATTCACTGCCAAAGTGACGACATACCGTTCAGTCACAGAAGAGTGAGCAGATCATAGAGATACTCTGCTGCCTGTAGTATTCCTGTGATGTTCCTATAATATTCCCATGATCGTGCTCCCATTGGGCCATCATCCCTGTTCACAAAGAGCAATTCACCAATTGGGTGTAGCTCATTATGAGTCACTAATGTTTCTCAAAATAAAACTTCAGATCATGATCATGACTCATGCTGACACAATCTCTATTTATGCTGCTGTGAATTAATTGTAGTATTTTTTACCACCGTTACAGGTAAAACTGTAATAATTTCCACTGCTTTCACATTGAGCATCACACCTCTTGCACCAAAGCAGGACATGTTATCTGTAGTCTGGAAAATGCACTTCATGATGAAATAATTCCTGTTTCCGCTCATCTTTTCGAATGTGTGTTATTCAAATGCTGAGGAAGTTGCTACTTGCACACTCCATTTTAATGTTTTAACATTTAGATCAGCATATGAAGCCTTTAGTCAGCCAATGAAAGCATCTGTTTGCTGTATCTGAGTGGGTTTTTAGCACATGCTCTCACTGCATTTGCCATGTTGATGTCTTCAAGCTAAACCTTGGTTAAACTTGCTCAACATGCATAATAAGCATGCAGGAAGGAAGCTGTGGAGAGCAGAGGAAGCAAAAGGCCAAATCTGTAACCCTGACGTCCAAAAAGGGGAGTCCTGCCATTACAAATGAAAAACATGGGTTTATCCTCTTGTTTACATGAGTTTTGATGAGGGAAAGGCAAGGGAGCTGGATATTGATTAAAGTAAATGCAAGTTCGAGTGAAAGTGACAGTACATCCACTATATTTTTGTTTCCGTTCTAAACTTCAAATGTAAAAATAAAATGCTGCTGAGCTCTAACTGAGGAACACAAGATGAACCACAAGGCATTTTTTTATAATTTGCAAGTACAAATTAATAAATTACACTTGACACACAGACAAAAAAAACATGATTTTAAAGCCTTGATCGGACAGCATGGGCGTGACAGTGCTGAGCATGTGAACTGGAGTTTGGATCCAGCTCCTGTCAACACATCGTGTGCTGGATCACTTTGGCAGCTGCTGCAGCTCAGGATGCTTCTTCTTCTTTTTTTTTTTTTAATTGTGCTCTGGGGGAAACTATTTGGGATAGTGCTAACATTTTTACCTGTTCCTCCAAATAGCACAAAAATAACTTCAAATGAAACAAAAATAGGAGTCAGCTGGACTGCACTTCTGGTTTCATATATGAGCCTTAAAGGTGTTAATCGTTTCATTGCAGCGAAAACGATTAATAAATTTTAATACGTTGTCAACTCTCCTCAGATTCCCCATGATGATCAGAGCGCAGATGGATCTGAACAGCCTTGTGTTTTTCCTGGTCCTCTTCTGCCTCAATAAGGTAGCTGTGGTCTCTGAAATATGCTTGTTTTTAACTAAATATGTCACTTTCACATCCAGAGAAACAGCCTTGTGCTCATTTATCATTATTGTTGTTGTGTTCTAAAGCATGACAAGCATAAAATCCATAGTTTAAAGCTGGAAATGATCACAGCATGTTTCTTTGCAGGATTTCTAATAACTTTGTGGTCAATACAAGCATGATATTTTATTCTATTACATATTTTTTTGTTGTTTAGGTTTCTGTGTTGCCTGTATTTTGGTCACACATCGATGGATATCCTGTTTTTAGAATATTTACACCCATAACTACATCTGTGCAGCACCTACAAATTATCAAGTCCCTTCCTGTCATTTAAAACTTTTTCTCTGATTCGTCAAGTACTCTGAACCTCCTTAAAGGAATACTCCCATGATTCAGTCTTTAAGAAGAAATGGTCAAAATCCAAGCAGCAGAGGCTAAGATATATTAAGTTTTAGGCTTTGATTGGGTCAAACTTGATCCTACACTTCCCATCATGCAACTTCAGACCTCTCTCAGAGCCACAGAGGACATTATACAATACTGTCTGTGAAATATATTGAAGACGACTAGAACATGCTTGGAATTAAATAACGTGCTTGGCAGTTGCAGTCTTATGCATGTTTGTGTCAATCATCTCAGCTGCTCCTGGCTGCAAGCCCTGAAGACGACTATCAGGAGCATCTGAATCACCGGGGTGAACATCAGGCCACACGGAACCAAATCGCCATGGCCCAGTACGAATGTTTCCAGCGGATTATGAAGGAATCCCACCGCAAAACAAAAACAGCAGGTGAGAAGGTTAGAAAGCCCTTGACGGCTCAGTGGAGGGGTTTTCTTTTTTATCACTTTCCGGTGCATCCAGTGCAGCATGTGACTGTGTGTGTGTGTGTGTTCTTTGACGTCAGCAGGGACAGAGTGCAACGCGACGTGGGACGGGTGGCTGTGCTGGGATGAAACTGAAGCTGGGATAACTACCGAGCAGAGCTGTCCAGACTATTATAACGATTTTGACCCTCACGGTAAATTTCTTTGTCTGTCAGTTCATCAATCATCACTAACCTCATTAACCTTGAATATTTTAGTGTCATGTCCACACAGAAATAGAAATGTGAAATCGATGGAAATGAATGACAGTATTTCCCAGAATGCTCATCTATAACTTTAATATAAGTTCCCAAATCTCTTGACAGCGGTGGCATCCAAAGTCTGCACAGAGACGGGCGACTGGGGACGCCACCCAGAGAGCAACAGGACATGGACAAACTTCACAAACTGCAAAGCCAACACCACAAATCATGGAACAGTAAGAATAAAAGACATTAGATTATAACGAGACACCATGTAAAATAGTTTGGACTATAAAGTTGTACTGATTTGGTTGTCTTGCAGGCGGCAGCGATGACTCACTTCTACTTGGTCATGATTGGTCACGGCCTGTCACTGGTATCATTGCTGATATCATTAGGAATATTCTTCCATTTTAAGTGAGTGTGGTTCCCTTTTTATGTGTAAACAAAAGTCAGCGTTTACATGCTCCTACTTTCAAAACTGGAGCCAGGAGTATTGAATGTTAATTTCTTGTCAATGAATTAAGTTCTGTGTTCAGATACTCAATATTTTTCTTCAGGGGGCTAATATAAGTGAAAGTTTTGAGCTAGTTGTTGAATCTAATGGTAATTCCATGGCTCATCTTGCAAAAATGACTGAATCCATCTACTGATTTGTCAGAATATGAGTCTAATATGTGCCTTCCGCTGCCCTCAGGAGTCTAAGCTGTCAGAGGATAACCCTCCACAAAAACCTCTTCTTCTCCTTTGTGCTAAACTCAGTCATCACCGTTGTCTGGCTGACAACAGTGGTGAAGAAACAGGGCCACACGTACAACGATTCTGTGAGTCACCGCTGCTCTTTACATTAAGACACTGCTCATCAGTTTCATTTCGATTACAGCCGCGACCTCTCATATTGCTTTTTCCTTCCAGGCGAGCTGTAAGCTGCTCATGTTCATCCACCTGTATCTGCTCAGCTGTAACTACTTCTGGATGCTCTGCGAGGGCATCTACCTGCACACTCTGATTGTTGTGGCAGTGTTTGCAGAAAAACAACATCTCATGTGGTATTATCTGCTGGGGTGGGGTAAGTCAGGAGCAAATATTCCATGATACACACTTAACTCTCTCTCACACACAAATAAAAAAATGTTCCATATTGATTGTGCAGGTTTTCCACTCGTGCCAGCGGTGCTACATTCAATAGCGCGCCACTGCTACTACAACGACAAGTGGGTCTTCTCAATCATCATCTCCATGCATGATCATGTCTAAAGATATCACTGAACCTTAATCACGTATTTCCATACAGCGTAATAAGATGATCTGATGCATGCGTTCACAGATGCTGGGTCAGCTCAAACACTTCCTTGCTGTACATTATCCACGGCCCCATCTGCGCTGCTTTGGTGGTAAGAACTGAACCCCTGTGGGAAATCCAGATTTACTTTTAAAGAGAGAGACCACAATGGAGCATTGTACATCATAAGTTTTGGGTGAAAACATCTCAAATGACAAGTTAAAATAAAGTTTAATTGCTATATTTAAAATTTAGTTGCAAATTCTTCAGAGTCAATGGTTGTCAGCAGGCCCTTCGTATCACATGACTGTAGTACTGTAACGTACATGAGTACATTTTTGCCCCACCTGCAACATTAAAGTGATGAACACATTAATGCATCATTGATTATAATTCAGTGATATAATATACAGTATATGATTCTGAATGGGCCATTCTGCATAATGAGTACTTTTAGTTTTGGTACTTTAAGTATATTTTGATGCTCATACTCAGGTACTCTTACTTGCATAAGATTTGAATGCAAGACTTTTACTTATAACAGAGTAAAAAAAAGTATTCCGAGTACTTCTTCCGCCATTGGTGATTTCATTTTGGCTGCAGGCTTTTGATTTGAAATGGCTGGCTGTCCTCACCAAGACAAAATGATGTTGATTCCAGGTGAATCTTTTCTTCCTGCTGAACATCGTTCGGGTTCTCATCACCAAGCTGAGGGTGACGCACCAGGCCGAGTCCAGCCTCTACATGAGGGCTGTGAGGGCCACCCTCATTCTCATCCCCCTGCTCGGCATCCAGTTTGTCCTGCTCCCCTACAACCCCCAAGATCACTGGGTCTCTGAGATCTACCAGTACATCATGGAAATCCTCATGCACTACCAGGTCAGCACATACATGTGCAATGCTGCCGATAAAAAGCTGCAAAAATGCACTAAAATACTACAATTCTATTGGTTTTGTCCATTAAAACTCACTACTTTCACGACTGCATGTGCAGACTGGTTACACAACTGTCCAGTGGCAAAATCCTCAATAATTTTTCAGTGGTGGTTGCAAATATTACAAATATTTCTGGAACAAGAACATGAACATGTGGCACTGTAAACTATATTTTTCGCAGCTCTTCTGCAGCTGTTTGAGCTTAAAGGATTTCGAATGTTGTGTATTTTCTCACTATTGTTTTTCACATGCAGGGTCTCTTGGTTTCAACAATATTCTGCTTCTTCAATGGGGAGGTGAGTTATGAGTTTGACTTGACTACTTATTGCTGTCAATCATATATGGAGGCTAGATTTTGAATTTGAGTTTTAGGTGATAGAGTTGATGCATCACAGCTGGATCGCAGACAACTTAGGACAAACACAAATCATACATACAATCTTTTCTCAATTAGTTGCAGTCTTCCTTAAAATAAGATCCTCTTTGTGTTTCCTCTTGCAGGTCCAGAGCGTTCTACGGAGACACTGGAACCAGCAGCGGATGCAGTTCGCCGGCACGTTCGCCAACGCGGACTTCTTCCGCTCAGCCTCCTACGTGGCGTCGTCGCTCACAGAGGTCCACCGCTGCTACAGCATCGAAAGCCACACCGAGCACATGAACGGCAAGAGCTACTCAGACATCTTCAGATCGGACAGCCCTTTCGTGTGAGGTTGGCCCTCCATATTCGGCACTTGAGGCCCTTTGACTCCTCCGAGATGTTACGAAGATTGATGTTTTCTTGGAGTTATGTGACTGTTCGTGGCGACTGAATACAAACTTTTCTTTAATTTTATGTTTTTTTCCATCTCCCAGCCAAAAAAACGCAAATACTTGCCTTTTTTTTCATGAATATTCCCAAAACAGAAGGAGCTTGAGAGCGAGGACGCTGATTATTCATCATTATTTCCGACCCACGAATATTCAGAGGGGCTGTTGCTGGATATAAGGAAAACCCAATGAATCAACCAGCCTCAATGTAAAACATTAACACAAGGAATTAATGTTTTTTTTTGTATCGTGTGGAATGAACTTTACGAGACCTCGATGAGCAAGAAGCTGCTCTATTCAGCTCAATGCTATGATCTTGCAAAGAGAGAAGTTCAGATTTTTTTCTGGGCATTTTGAGAGTATTGATGCAATTCAAAAATAGGTAGTTATTGGCAAGGGTGTTGTGGAAAGGAAATGCTCAAAAGCCCTCTTAAACCACCTCTCAAAATTCAGTTGTAGGCACAAAACTCTGTGGCAGAATTTCTTTAAGTTTCTGGGCTTTAGCCTCGTGGCTAGCCTGAACAATAAAGCGGGAGCTGGTCAAACGGAGGGCAGTTAGCCTCTTTCTGTCGAAACGCGCAAACTTTATGCCTTCAAGAATGTAAAAGAACAAAGTACAATGATTTTCTGTGGTTAGTACCATACAGAATTAGACATGAATAATGAAAAAAGTACAAACACACACACAAAAAAGAGGAAATAAACAGCTAGCTTGCTTTGCTAAATGTCCTCCTGCTTTAGCTACTGTTGAATTAAAGGCACACAGCTCTGAATTCTGGATGAATGAGGAGAGCTTTCTATTTATGTATTATTTCCTTTAGCTAAGTTAAAAACAAATAATGAGTTTCACAATAAAATGTCAGAAACATAAGCTTACATTGTCACATCTGGCTCGACAATAGCTGCAGCATCTTTTAAGCTTGTGCGCCGTTTGGCTCACTGTGTTTGTTGCTTCTCATCTGAATATTCCAAAATGCTGGAGAGATGATTGAGAGAGTCACAGAGGAAAATATGACTGAAAAGTGCATGTTTGTACATATATTTGAATGTGTATGAATATGACATATATCAAGGCACAGAATATGAATTTTGTATTTAGACATTTTAGTCCTTTGTATAATTTTCAAGTCAACTAGAAACACAGCATCGTATATTACTTGTAAGTCCACAAACTGCAGCTGGTTACTTAACAGTATAAAGAGGGAAAATGCCACGTTACGTTTTTAAATGAATTATCTAAAGAGTTTGGTGTCTACAAAAGAAATTCAGCAGGAACTGACTTACTCTGAGTCACTGATTTGACACCTTTTACACTGATAAGTATTAGCTGTAGTCATAATGCATTCAGTAAATCCTCAATATGCGTCACCTTCACTTACCGATAAAACTTTCCAGTCAGAGGGCTGCTGGTTTCAGCCTTCCAAAACAGGAATTACAGGCTCATTTATGTTAAAAATTCTTTAGTTCCTTTTGCTGAAGAAGGCCATGAGCCCAAAAGGTCTGCGAAAAACCTAATAAATGAACCTTGAGTTTAGAATATATTTTCCCAGATGTCAAACAGAGACGTGTTTTCCCATGTTTGATCCTTTTTATGCATCTCCTCATGTTTGAAGATTATTTCAGTCTCAGTCTGAATCTTATTTTCACTTTTGTAACATAGTTTTGTCAATAAATCTGGACAATGATGGTTCATACTGAAGTAATAATGCTGTAAATAAAAACAAGCTGTTTTAAACTGAGATTCAGATGTAGGAGTTGCTTTATTTGTGCTTCTTTCTTTTTCACCATTCCCGCTTCATTCCCCTCAAAGACAAATGAAAGAAAATATGTGGGTTTTCTTTCCCACATTTAATTAAGGGTGGGATTTCCTTGTCTGACCTTAGAAAATGTCTCCCACTGAAATGAATATTGTTTCCAGACAAAGCAGGGCGTGTTACTGTCTGTTCCTCATCCAAAACATATATGTGAGCAGGTACAATTAGGAAGTCCCAAAGGAAAGGTGCTATATCCATCCTCTTCAGTGCATCATTTATCAAATTCAGAACAGAGAAGCTGTAAAAGCACTTAACATGCCGCTTTTCTTTCAAATGTTAAATACGTCCATCTGCAAATACATGATGATCAGAAGCATGTGTGCATTGAAAGCAATATTTACGAGCTACTTGCATGCCTTTCGTAGTCATGACCTCAATCCACAAAGGATTCTGGTATCCGTGGTTTTGGACAGTGCATGGGGCATCACAGAAATCATGACACCATCCCCTCCCATTTTATTTTGTGCAGAAAGCTAAACATCTGGCATTTTAACAACACAACGAACCGCACTCTTAACTCGCATCCTGTTGCATGAATATAAGAGATGGTATCCTGTGTGGTTTCCTTTTTTAAAAAAAGAGATAGAAATATTGTTGAAAGTTGAACTTGAAGCATTAAAGATCTGTTTTTGTTGTTCACCTATCACAACAGCACCCCACAAGTCCCACCTCCCTTTATTTACCTCAGTGGAAATCAGAGCAGTGGATGTATTGCAGGCTTCCTGTTTCTAAGAATACATTGCCATTGAACTCTTGATCCGTCGGCTCTTGTGTGCTGGTAGCAAACACTTCCTCAGTCTCATGACTAACACTTGTTTACTGCCTTCACTTCCGAATGCTTCCACTGAAACTTAAAGCATTTAGCTGATGTTTTGTGTCCACACGGGTGTCCAATGTGCAAATCGGTAGCAATTCTGTATGTTTGTCAGGGACGTTTCCACAGGCCATGACTGAAACAGAAACACAATATGCTGCATGGTGACAATCCTGCAGAAAATTGTCGTAAATAATCACATACATCTGCTCCACATAGCCGTGGCCACATTTATCTTTAATTCGGCATTTACTGTAGCTGATGCACTAATCTGGAGTGACAAACAGACCGATATGAACTTTTGTAACACATAGTGGCTCATTGTTTCATTCGGCCTCAGTGCATTCCTGATGACTCCAGACGGACCCCCAAGTCATTGTGTCATTGTGCTACTGTACAACAGGTATTGTGCATTTAGTCGATAATCTTACCTGAAACAAGTTCCTCCTCATTCATTCCCACCTTGATTTCAATTCACTGATATTCATCACACGATGGAGAAACTGGAGCACAGTACTGTCGGTTCATTTGGCGTTCAGAGTTTGTGGGCCATTCAAATGGATTTTTCCTTCCCTGATGAAGGAAACTTCCCAATCCTCATTTATCACGAGCGAGAGCGCAATCTCGGAAAAACCCCTTGAACGAGATATGATGCGCTTTAGCTTCCTAGCAACAGCAGAGGTGGAATGTAAGGAATGCAAAGAGAGAAAAAGTTGAGCTGCCACAGCTGATTGCAAACACCACCGGAGACAATCAAAGCAACAAGATGTCACATCATCTTTTGCAGTTCAACTTTGCAAACACTTGCTCTGATTAGAAACGTGCCTGATGATACTGAATTCTCTTTTAAAGGAAGAATGACTCAAACTTAAAACAATATGCTGCAGCTGTTTCCTTGCTGTTTGCAGACATTTCTGGTTAAACCACACTCACCACGCTGTTGCACACACACATACCATACACACATCTGGCTCATGGCGTGATCTGGCCACTTGTGCATGTGGATGTCTCACTCTTGAGAACAATGGAATGAGTTCTTGGCCGTGCTCGAGGGTGTGGAGGGTGTGCAGTACAGGGGTTGGGGTGAGCAATGTGGCCCGACTGTATGGATGTGACCCGGGCCTGGGTGGAACCGCAGGAAGTCTGCCGTTCACTGCGTGGCCCTTTCAGACCGCTGCAGGGTCATGAATTATCTGAGTAGCTCATCACAGAGTGATGTCAACACTTGGTTGTCTGGTATTCTGGCTGCTTTGGTGTTTCTGGAGGGACGTCATGATCAAATGTGTGAATACATCATGTGAAGAGTTCATTTCCAGAACTCTGGCCAGGGGCGTAGCACTTTTTTTTGTCCTTTGCAGCTGTGGGCCTCCATAAATGTCATCACCTTTCACACCAGCGGCAAGAAAAACCTGCCTGATGTCTATCATCTCAGAGATTTAGAATTGAATTTAGATTTGTAATGTTAACCGTGATACAGAATTTGACACGGCAGTTTTAAGTTTCTGAAAACTTTCATTTGACTTCTTGGAACATTGCAGCATCACCACAGTTGGCCAACCTTAGCTATATCTTGACCACACTCTATTTCTCATGCGCAGATAATGCAGACTTAATTTATGATAAACCAAAGTGACGTTTTGACCTGAAGATGGCCCTAAATGAAAAGTTAAAGGATCGTTGAAGTTATCAGAATTTGCTGATATTTACTGAGATACTTCATTAAACCCAAAATGTTCAGCCTGCTCGTGGTGCTACAGAAAAAGTCAAGTCATGAACCAAATTTCAGGGCTACCAGTCTGATGCTTGATGGTGAAGGTGATCTGCTTTGCAAGCATTTTTCTTCTGATCATTTTTCAAGTCTGGCAGCAGCACATTGAAGACATCCCTCCCTTCAAACGTCAGGCATTTGATCTCAAACTCTTCAAAAACATTTCAAACAATAAGCTTATTACAGCTTTAAAGCGCCCAGTTCCTACCAAGCAGGGCGGCGGGCCAGTATCCACTTGTACGAGGTGCGCCGCCACTCTCGTCTTCAGCATCGTCCTGCCAACAGGAACTCCCTCGCTCCTCTCCCAGTTTCCTGCCATTGTTCTCTCCGCTGCCACCAGGCACAGGCTCCTCCCAGGATCTGGGAAAAGGTGGGATGTTAAAGTGGCCCATTTCCCTTTTGATCAGCTTCGACCTCAGCTGGTGGAGGAGGGGTGTGTGTGTAAGTGTGTGTGTGAGAGGCAGCACCCATATGAAGAGCAGCTTTCAAGTGCAATCAGATGTCCACACAGGAGCAAAATTTTGTGATGTCCAGATTTTGAAAACCCAGTTGTTTGTCCTTTTAAAAAAAGCACCTCTGCCAAAGCTATACAGTACTCTAAATTTATTATTTATGACAAATAAAAATAATTAAATCTCATATGTATTTAAATCCCAATCTGAATTATAGTCCTATTTGTGACAAATTAATCCGGTGGACTGCTGTTAGCCATGTTAGCTCATGCAGTTTATGTTTACAGAAGGAAGTTTCTCCTCATTAGTCATGTCAGTCTTGTTGTGTCAAGCACTTTTTCAGTCTCTGGGCACCCCTTCAGCATCATTTTTCAACATGTAGAGTAGTCCAGTAGATTTGTGTAGACGTGAGAAAAGTCTGCATTTGGGGAAGGTTGAACGGGTGAAAAACAGGACTTTAACCCAGTAGACTGAGCTTTGTGTCCTGTGTTTAAACCAAAAGTGCACCTGTTTCACAATGCTGACAATATCTTTATTATTTTTCTCCACAGGCTTCATTTTGAAAGTGTCAGGACAAGAGTCCTTCACCAAGCATTCACATGTGATGTGTTTGGAAGGAGTAGTAGCAGGAGTAGTAGGAGTAGATGTTGAGTCAATGATACAGGGTCTTGTTGTCTCCCTGCAGTAACTCTTTTTGAATGAAATGATGTATAAGCCTGGGAAAAAAATGTAAGTGAAGAGTAAATATCCCAGACGAGAGAAAATACTGTGACCGACTGGATTCATTTTGCAAATGAGTGAAGGCAGAGAGCACATGGAACATCTGGCAAAGAGGTGACAGGTGTGCAGGTACTGAGGAATGTGGAAGCTGCTGTTGAAGTGGACGGGGGTGGTGGGGTTTGAAGTGAACAAGCATTAGAAGTAAAAGGTATGGAAAATATGCAGTTACAGTCAAAATCCCATGTGCAAATTGAGAAAATTCCCCATTTAGAAATGCTTAACATCGAATAAACTGATCATTGTGTTGGTTTTCAGGCAAACATTAGTGGCTTATATGTTCTTAAAGAAACATATTCCCACCACTTTGTCATTTTTCATGCCACTGAGAATAATTTAGGCCACTAGCTTGATCTTTTCTCATGATCCTTTTCCAGTTTTCTTAAAGTGTTTTGGAGGGGCGTCAGTGAGGTTGGGTTGGAGGGTGCACAGGAAGGAAAAGGAGTAGCTGGGAAATCTCATCGAGGCTCCTCAGTGAACAAGAGACACCCCAGTCAGGATCTGGGCGTCGTTGCCAAGTCATGTCAGGGTCGCAGACTCCAGCGGTTCATGTTTATTAGGTGAAGCAGGCACAAATGCATCACGTGGAACACAGTATGGGTTTGCAGAGAATTTGATGTGAACTATGTCAGAGCGACTTTAAAGTTCATACATGCAAGCAGGGGAGATGAAAAGAAGAGAAAGAGGAGGATTTAGCCTCTGGGCTCATATATTTCCTCAGGAAATGAGAAATGACTTCTTCCTCTCTGAGATGAGCAGGAGGCTAATTAAAGCTGAGCAGCCTGTGTCTGTGGATGAGACCAGGCTGGAAAATCTCAACAACTGCGGGACGGATCATCTGAAATTTGGCTCAGATATTCAGAATCTCCAGAGGATGAATCGGCCTGACTTTGGTGATCTCCTGACCTTTCATCTCGCGCCATCATTAGTTCTAACTAGTGCCATTCAGCCTCAGTTGTTCCTTGTGTTTAGTGCTAATTAGCAGATGTTACCATGATAACATCCCAAAGTAGGGTGGTGAACAAAGGAAACATTGGACCTGCGTGGCATTAGCATGTTAGCATTGTCATTGTGAGGATGCTGATAAACTGAAAACACCTCTGTGCCGGAAATTAGCCTCACAGAGCTGCTAGTATGACTCCAGACTCTTATAGTTGAGTTATAAAGTGCTTTATGGGAAAAAAAAAACAAAAAACAAAAAACAAACAAACAAACAAACAAAAAAAACAAAAAAAACAAGACAAGTAGTGACAACAAAACATCAAAACAGGCTTAGCACTATATTGAGGATGGTAAATTAAACTTATATAACACAAAAACTCATTAGAATGAGGTTGTACATGAGTATTTTACAATAAGTGTGGGTAGCCAGGGCCTTAAAGTGGCATATATATATTTCTCTTTCACAAATTATTGAGGAGTATGTATCATGACTTTCAGTTTCAGTGAGGCAGCAACCAATTAAAATGTTATTAAAATCATTTTAAATGGATTTGACTTGCAGGGAAAAAAGTGTGTTAAAGGTGTACAGGGAGTTCTGGGCAGTTTTGGCCTTTTGGTGCCTTCAATGGATTAATCACCTTGAGCAGGGAAAAAAAATGTGTTTCTCTGTCTCAAAAGTGCAACATTGTGAAGTATAAGTGCACTACAGTGCTCACAGAAATGACAGTTTAGACTCTTTCACCACCACTTCTACCAAAAATTTTCCATGCCTGAAATGAAAATAGCAGCCCCGGCTAAAAATGACCACCTCGACAGATGTGGAGCGAGCCTGGGCTGCAGGAAACGGTGAGAGTGTCACGTCTTTCACCGAGCACAGAGAGGAGAGGTCGACCCAGAAACATGTGCTGCCTGAACTTTGGCTCTTTTTCTTCCTGTCAGGACGCCTTCTCTCTCCCTCTCTCTGGGTGCTTTTTTTCATCTCATTCACTCACACACCCATTAGCATGCAGACACACACTGAAATGCTGGACACCTTTTCAAACTGAAAGTAGATTTTTGTCAGTCAGATACAGGTTTATTGGTTTTCAAGCCCCACAGCACTGCTGGGTTTTCTTTTCCATCTAGTAAAGGACTTTTTCACCTGGGATCTCAGGTGAAAGCAGTTAACTGTGATTTGATGACTGTGGCGAAAAGCACTGTCTCCATCTAGTGGTGAGATGGTTTAATTTCAGCCATTTTTGAGCTTATTTTAAAGTCATTTTAAAGGCAAAATCTTGCTCTTAATGAGCTGGAACCGAGTGTTTATTCAACTTTTCTGGCTTTTGGGGGTTGGGGAGAGCACAGTCACTCCAAAGAAATACATTTATTCCACATCCATAGTCAACAACAAACAAATAATTTGCAATTTACAGTCATATGTTGCATTTACAGAAGTTTTAAAAGGAGATACAAAGGTTTTTCTGTTAAATGAGTAAATGAGTTCCTGCACAGAACTTAATAATTTAGGTTCAAGCATGAGTTTAATCTTTTATTTCATTAAAATTAAAAACTACAGTCATTGCTATATCAAGGCCTCTGGACATGCATTGACTGGAAAAAAAGCCAAGTGAAAAGGCTTGTATGCTTTTATTCACCGTAAACCTTCTATGTAATCCACTCTAAGTTCCCAATAAAGACACAAACTCCCTTAAAGTGTTATTATTATTGGCTGTTTTTCCAGTTTATGCAAGTATACAATCCATTGAAACCCCACTTTGTTTTTTATTTAGGTTTCATGTAAGCACCTCAGTCATTTTTTTCCACCCACATGCATTTCCCTGTAGTAGTACTGTAGAAGTACTGTGCTTTAGATCGTAAATGCAATGATTGGTGAATAAATTATGTCAGCGTCCTACCAGTCACACGACTCTCATCTGTAGGCAGACACAACAATACACTGTACTTCAACAGCTGATGGGAAATGCAGCCACTTGTGAAAAATGGCAGCAATAAAACATCAAACCGTCATCGACTCGTACGCTCACACAAAGACGAGTCCGCATACTATAATTTCTGGTGATGATGTCACTCCTCTAAAAAAGGCTATTTCTGTCCATCTTGCGCTGGGGGTTTGTGTTTTATGAGAAGCACACAGGGCCGATGTCCAGGCCAAACTCCTGATCGGCTTTTCCAATATCCATGGGGGCCAAGTCCACCACGGGCAGCCTGGCCGAAGTTTGAGTCCTGTACTCAATCACTGTCTTGCCCCACTCTCCGTTTGATTTCTGAGTAAAAAAGGAAGAAACACAAATCAATATGAGAGTCTTCCAATTGCTTCATGTCACATCTACACATTATGTAGTGGCTTACCGAGCAGCCGTCCTCGATGACGGTGTAGCGGAGGCGGTTGTTGCCCTGCGCTCTCAGCTCCTGGCCGTTGGAGCCTCTGAGGACCAGTGCTTTCTTCAGGCTGCTGCTCTTCTCATCTTTGTAAGCCACGCTGTTCCTGCAGTGGAAGGTGATGTTCTGGTGCGACTCTTTGGACAAAAGCTGCAGCAGCTTCAGCTGAACCGCCACGGCATTCGGCTGGTCCTCCTTATTTCCATAGCGGAACTGAAATTAGATGTCAACATGGCATGATTACACCCAGGGCATGTTGTATTTCCAGGTCTCTACTACTTAATACTACTTTTTTGGCACTAATTGCAAAACAAAAACCCAAAAAAGATTCACAAAATCTTTCTCACACTCATTCCATTGTTCATGTCAGCTCCAAACCAGACAGGTTTGTTGGCGCTAGGACTGGATTTCGTCCACCAGACTTTCCTGGCAATGTTGGCCGGATTGCCAGAAACACAGGTTTCACCACTTTCCATGTTGCAGAAGACCTTGATGGCATCCTTTGTGCTTCCCTGATTTGGATCAATCCAGTATTCACCTGCATCAACAGTACAAGCAAAATGACTGAGAAGAGTTACATCAATAGGTTAGGGTTAGGGTTAGAAAAAGAGAGGAAAAACAGGAGCCTCACCGCTCTTCTTCTGCGGGTAGCACTGCTTGATGTCCTGGCAGGTTTTGGCTGGGTTCATCTTGCTGCCATCAGGACTGCGGAGGTTTTGCAGATGTCCGCTGAGGGTCTTCAATGTGGCGTGGACTCCTGTGTCTGCACGCAGGACGGCCTCGTTCTTATTGGGAAGGGCTTCATCTTCGTTGAACTCTGGAGGCAGAGGAAGATCAGCCACATCACCCTCAATGAATTCCACGGCTTCTGGCACACCGCCGTTCCCCTCATAATCGTAAGAGGCAACAAACAGGTCTTCTGCAGCCGCAGTGGGGGGTCCTGGGGGGCCTGGAGGGCCAGGTGGACCGGGTTCACCTTGTGGACCCTGGCAAAGGAAAGATGAACAGGAAGTGTTTGGTTATTTGGATAATCCCTCATGATTATGTTGACCCCTGACCTTTTGTCTAGCACATGTTTTTGACTGAAATGATGCCAGCGTTTATCCAGATAACAGATGACTTCCTCCCCCGTGTGCCGGTCACTGTTTACAGTGTCATTAGCAACTTGAGACATATGAATGATGTCAGACAACATTCTGGTTCATCTCTATAAACACATATTTGCATATGAATGCAGATAAAGCATGCTGGCAGACGATAGGCACTCCACTCTTCTCTCCACACAGACACTTTACCTGATTGCAACCCAAGCCTGCTCAAGCATGATTGGTCAATATTGTTTGGACTACAAATGGAAAGCAGCACTCAGAAGAATCTGCATTCATACGCAGATATCTGTTTAGAGATTTATCTTTTTGAGGCTACAGCTTAAACAGGTCTGATTTTGCTCAAAGCACATTAAATAGTGTAAAAACAAGTTTAATATTTGCAAAAAGCAATGAACAAAAGCAATGTTCTGCCATTTTTAACAAGCTAAACCTTAGAAACCCTGCATCTTGGCTATGCCACTCTAATAAAAAGGTATTTTTTTTTTTTTTTATCTCTTTATCTTTTTACTGATGTCACAATATTGCACTCACTGTTCTTCTCTCAGGACAATGCCAACAAGCCAAAAGTAGTTTACCAAAAGTAAACTAGTGTCACCTGTTCTCCTAATTCTCCACTGGATCCTCTGCTTCCTGGAGCACCCATTGGTCCAGGGTGTCCAATGTTTCCTTCCTTTCCTGGAGGACCCACCACTCCTGGAGGACCCTATACAGTAAAACAGTGAGATATTTACACTCTAAAATAAGTCAGATCCTCACTGTAAATGCCACATGGTGCTTCTATACACTTACCCTTGGCCCAGCTGGTCCCACAATACCCGTAGTTCCTGGCTCTCCTGTGGCACCCTGAAATAGAAAAGATACCGTCAGTGTTGTGTTTTAGTGTCTGTGCTGCACTTGCCACAATATGTACATTATATTACATTCATAATATCAGCATAGGCCCAAATTCCAGCTACTTAAACATTAGCAGTCGTAGTATCTCCGTTAAAAAAAGTAGTAGTAAAGTAGCTGTCTGAAGGTTTTGCTTACAGTTGTTCCTGGCAGACCGTGGAGCCCAGTGAAACCTCTGTGTCCTTTCTGACCCCTCTCTCCTTGTTCTCCAACTGCTCCTTTCTCTCCCTGAGGTCCTTGAGGGCCCTAAAATTAGACACAGGGTGACAATTCAACACAAGTCATTGTGAAACGGCACCAATTTATTCTGATTGTTTTTCTGATTTGATTTTACTTACCACTTTCCCCCGTACTCCAGCTGGTCCTGATGATCCAGCAGGACCTCTGGCACCCTAAACTCAAAAAAAGCAAAGGGACATGACAGAGCTGAGTTTGCAAGCAGAATAGGATGCACAGAGGTATTGATATGTGATTGACAGATGTAGCATATTAATCTCAATTAGCTATATTTCTCTTTATGGAACTCACACTCTCGCCTTTTGGTCCTGGACCACCTGTCAGTCCCACAGGACCCTCAGTACCTGGAGACCCTGTAGCACCTGCCAAACCCTCTGGACCGGAATTACCTCTGTCTCCCTGCAAACAAACACACGGTGGTGAGTGAGTACACACACAGCTGAATGCATGGCACATCCAATTCACCACTTAAACAAAAAAAATACACATATTTAACTTACCCTTTCTCCTACGAGACCGTCCTGACCAGGAGACCCCTCTGCTCCAGCGATACCCTGAATTCACACAGATAATGAAATGATAAACCGAAAAAAGGCAAAGTGTGCACATGTGATGGCAGTGAAGTACATGTTAAGAAAGTGCTGATGAGCTCTCATTCAACAGTAGCTAAATGCTACAATGAAAGCTGGATGATGACTGAGGCGGGCAGGACGCACCTCAGGGCCGGCGTCTCCTCTTGGCCCTGTGGCTCCTGGTAAACCAACTCCGCCAGGAGGACCTGCGCCGCCAGGAATTCCAGGAGCTCCAGCCTTTCCTGGTGGACCCTGAGAGGGCAACAAAAGGTTAAAGCTCCCATGAAGTAAAAAGAAAAAAAAAAGAGAAAAGAAAAGCTTTTCATGGCTGTTTCATGGGAACTTTAAATGACCACATACAGCAGGACCAGGAAGTCCCAGCATGCCTCTCTCTCCTCTGAGTCCAGGCTGACCCACGACGCCTCGCTGCCCTGAGAGGCCAGCGGGTCCCGGAGGCCCATCAGGCCCCTGACAGAGAAACACAAAAACAGACAAGCAGTTGAAGCATCTCAGGATTCACTTGTGTGCGTCTGCTGCAACATCAACACAGCATCTTACCGGAGGACCGTCCTCTCCAGAGTCTCCTTTCTCTCCAGGGTTGCCCGCTGGGCCTGGAGGTCCTCTCTCTCCTTGACGTCCTGGAGCTCCGTTCTCTCCCAGGATACCAGGAGGACCCTGCTTTCCTGGAGCACCAATAGGCCCGTCTGCCCCAACAGCACCCTGAAACACACACACAATCTTCCCTCAGTCTACATTTTGGACATGCAAATGTGATGTTATCATTTTGGTAAGTATTGAAGCCAATTAACTCACAAGAGAACCAGGTGCTCCAACTCCTCCAGGCAACCCAGGAAAACCAGCAGCACCCTGTGAGATGAAAACACTTCTAATAAAATGCATTTTAATGATAATTATGATGATGATGCTTCTATAGTTCTCTACTCTAGAATAACACTGATGACACACCAGACTAAGGTTATAGGAGAGAAATGGACTTGTCATGTCAAAATATGGATCTTAACTCACTGCTTGACCCTGTGATCCTCTGCCACCTTTCAGTCCAGTCACACCGACAGGTCCCTGGAAACACACACACACACACAATCCACAGCAAAAAATATGTGTTATGTATTATCGATTTTTCACTTACAGATAAAAACTAAATGATAATGTGATAACGTGCATTTACAGAATCATACACTGATGAGTAAAGACAAGACCATGGCAACTGTGCACAACAAAGATGGTGGCAGCTGTTGTCTGAAAACACTCAGAGGGCTGAAGTTTCTTTAGTTTTAATGGAAAATGAGATTTAAAGAAAAAAAAATCTAATGAATAAAATTAAGATTAAGATTAAGACATTGTGGACTTTCTTTGCACCCCTTCATGTTTTTGTGTACCTGTTCTCCAGATTTCCCAGCCATCCCCTGTGGTCCAGGGGAACCTCCTTCTCCCTTCAGGCCTGGCTCACCTGTTTCACCTTTGACCCCAGGCTGGCCGTCAAGACCCTGGTAAAGAGGTAGGAAATTAGTCAGATTTGAATCGAGCCTGTATTGGTTTATTCACTGACACATGACTGCCACGCTTCAGCTGTCTTTAGTGGCCACTTACAGAGGGTCCCTGGAAGCCAGCAGGACCAGTTGGACCATGCTCACCAGTAGATCCCTGTTGATATCACAACACACACACAAAACACACTTTAAGAAGAAATGGAAGCACGGCCATTCAAAGAAAACCAGATTCCTCCTCAATTTAATGTCAAAAAATAAATTTTGTATAATAAAATGTTCTGCTGACAGCAATTCCTCTCGATCCACGGCGCCCTGTAGGTCCTGGTGGTCCAGTTTCACCCTGAAATAAAGGAACAGTTAAGTCTTAAAAGATCTTAAAACCCAGCAAAGCTTTTTACACTGTGTCCGAGCTTTTTTTGGACGTGACCAATCACACTTTCATGTTTAAGTGACACGCTCACAGCTCACCTTCTCTCCATTGGGTCCACTGGGACCAGCAGGTCCAACAGCACCAGGAAGCCCCTTTAAATAAAATATATGAGAATATCATATCAGACCGAGAGAGACTCAGTTGTTAGATTATCTGATGGTTTAGCAGTGAATATGTTTTCTGTCTTGGTGTGACTCACTCGTGCACCATCAGCTCCAGCTTTACCCTCAGGTCCTTTCTCTCCAACAGAGCCCTGTTAGAAGAAATCAGCCTCATCAGTGGCTCAGGTTACTTCCCCACAGTAACAACCCCAAAACACCTGCTCACACATGATGCATCAAACATACAAGGACATATAAGAAAATGGCATCTTCGCCTCTTCATGATCTAATTGTATTCTTCATTAACTTACCGCATCTCCCTTTGGGCCTGATGGTCCTGATATGCCTCGCTCTCCTGGCATCCCCTGAAGTCCTGGACCTCCTGGCTCTCCAACAGTACCCGCTGGACCAGGGTTACCCTAAAATGTACAACAAGGGATCACACGCACATGGTACAAAAGACTTGTAACAAATTAAATATTAGGCAGGATTTGGTGCTTCAAGTCTCCCTCTCAGTGATTTTAGGGTAGTAATACCTTTGGTCCATCTGGTCCTGGTCCACCTGGACTACCTTTGGGTCCCTGCAGCCCATTGGGCCCAATTTCACCTCTCTCCCCTGGAGGGCCTCTTTCTCCCTGCACGGGCAAACAAATAAAGATGGAATAATGAACTTAAGGGGATTTAAACGTTCAATGGCTGTGAAACTAAATTCACAGCCTTGATTAGGGGTGAGGCCAGGAAATGGCAGCATGAGCGGACTCACCCTTGGACCTGTACTTCCAGCAGTCCCAGCCTCTCCAGCAAGACCCTGGAAAAAGCAAACACCATTCAATGTAATAAGATAAAAAGAACTTCTGAGTGGACTCATCAAACATCATTATGCAACATGTAATTAGAAAATTATTGTTAGATCTCTTTAATTTTTGTTTTATTTGTCGTACCTCGTCACCTGGTTTTCCTGGCTCTCCAGGTGGGCCTGGCAGTCCGGGCAAACCCTAAAAAACACCAACTCAGGTTTTATTTCATGTGAATCAAATACATCTTTAGGTTTTTAGCCAGTGATGGACAAAAAAGGCGAATCAAACCAATAAATACACACAGAATCAGATCATTGTAAAAGCTAATGGAGTCATAAATCAGTATAAAATAATGTATTTCAGTAATAAACAGTATTAAAATTCTGATGGGGTTTTATATTTATGTAATTATGGGATGCAGTGTACCTGGAAACCGTTCAGTCCCTGTGGTCCCTGCTCTCCTCTCTTTCCTGCAAGACCCTAAAGAAAAGCAAGTAGAAGATCACAAAATCTAAACACAATGTCATCCAGCTGATGATGATGATTATGATGATGTCAGGGGCTTACAGCTGGGCCAGTGGAACCGACAGCGCCTGCTTCTCCATCTTTTCCATTCACCCCCTGGAAGATTGAGACAGGTTCTATGAGTACATTAAGTATTGATGTATGTATTTTTTAGTACAAACGGTATTATTTCAATCGTTAAAGTAACTTGCCCTTTGACCTGGAGGCCCTGGGCTACCAGCTTCTCCAATCTTCCCAGCATCACCCTAGAAATCAAGGATTTTAATGCAAATTATTGTACTTAATAATAATCATTTGCATGTGTAAAGTTACAATTCCTGAATGTAGTACACGGATGGAGTTTTCCTTCAAATTATCCCGACTTCAGTAGCACACAAGTAAGAGTCGCACTCACAGCAAAGCCTTTTGGTCCCGGCAGGCCCATTGGTCCGACTGAACCTCGGTTTCCAGTAGAACCAGCTGGGCCTGGTTTGCCATCCTCTCCTGCTAAACCCTGGAAAGACCAACAGAAGTATTAACACATGCTGTTCACCGTCCACACAGTATGCCAGGTCTGCCAAGAGAATGAATTTTCATTTAGTTGTTTTGATAACTGGTGAAAATAAAATGTTTTACGTACAATTGGTCCCTGCTTTCCCTCTGCTCCCTGGGCTCCAATGAGTCCTGTCAGACCCTGTGGAATGAGACAGAAAATAAGACGCACAGTCACAGAACAACCTTAACATTCCTCATATTTACCATGACTTTGTGTCATTTCAGGTATATTTACTGTGATTAAAGTCCTGTTCGGGCAGGTTTTGGGGAAGCTTGGTGAGAAGAAATGTCTTGAAATGCACAGTGGTGCATAATAGGTGGCTATACAAAGGTGTTAATCTAAGTACAGTCTAAGTCTACGTAAACCCTCAGTAGCCATGTTTCCATCAACATATTTATGAAATTGCGTCTGAATTAAGTCAAAGCAAAGGAAAACATCGGATGTTTACCCGAGCTCCAGTCAAACCCGGCTCTCCGTTACGTCCCGGATCTCCAGGTAAACCTTTGGTGCCGGCGGACCCTGGCAGTCCTCTCTCGCCCTGGGCTCCCTGTTTGACCAAACATCAAATGTTCAGAAGCACAGAAACAGATGTTCTCTTGATGATGATCAGAGGATTTGTGGTTTAGAATTCTGTATTTGATGTGAAGAACTCACCTTTTGGCCTGGTAAACCATCTGCACCTGGGAAACCTCTGTTTCCTGGAGCTCCCTAGAACGCACAAAGGACACTTCTTTAAAGAAAATCTGCTGTTTCCAGATCAGAGTTTTGACTTTCCATTGAATCTCCACAAGCCCTGAGATGGTGAAATAATCACAAATAAGATGAAGTAAAAGTTGACTCACTGTCTCTCCTGGAGGTCCTGGAGGACCGATGGATCCACCATCACCGCGGGGTCCACGCTTCCCATCCTCTCCCATTGGGCCCAATGGACCTGGAGCTCCATGGTCACCCTAACATGACCCAGCAATCAATAATCCTCATTAAAAATTATCTTTTAGGGTCTTTCTGTTGGGATAGAGAAGGTTTTTCATTTTTCAGCTTACTCTTTCTCCCTTGATTCCAGCTTCTCCTTTGAATCCAAGCACTCCAGCATCACCCTGTCAAAGGCCAGAGAAGCTGGAGGTCAAACAACCATCACACAGACACATATTCAAAGGTGGAAGCAGAGACAGCATCAAACTACCGGGCCAGTGAGGTATTCATCAAAGAACATTAGATGTAATAAGAGCTCGTACCACTTGGCCCTTTGGTCCTGGTGCTCCTGTAGTTCCCTGGGGGCCGGGGGGGCCGGGTGGGCCCAACTGCCCTGCTGGACCAGGGACACCTGCGAGACCCTGGGAAGGAGAATGTCACAGAATTAATGAAAAAGATCAGCTGACAGCAGATGTGCTTCAAATCAGAGCTCATAAGCGCTGCGGTTCCACTCACGGTCTGGCCGCGGGCGCCTGGAGCTCCATCAGTCCCTTCAGCACCCTGTTCAGAAACAAAATGTTCACGAATAATTCATCCAAAGCCTCACGTAGTGCAGCAGAAGGTGGCACGTTTACGATAAAAGACAGAAGGATGAGGCTGTAAGTCACCTGCTGTCCTGTCGGTCCAGCTGGTCCAACGCGACCAGCATCCCCCCTGGCTCCCTGCTGTCCTGGACTTCCTCTGACCCCTGTTGGTCCTGCCTCACCCTGGCCCAGACAACAGATTCAGTTTAACTTCTTAAAGTGATTTTTCTTTTGTTCATCCTTAAGAGCTCAGTATTTTGACATGGTTTGGGGTGATTTTGATTAAACAAAGGTTTTATCTGCTCATGATCCTGATAAGATCCAAAACTTCCCAAATCTTTAATCTGCCAAAACTACCGTAATGATGTTGACAATGTTAACAACCCCACCTTCATTCCTGGGCCCCCGGGAAAGCCTGGCACTCCAGCAATTCCTATTGGACCCTGTAGTTAAAGGAAATTTTGTGATGTAAACTAAAAGTTGAAATAGCATTTTCAATAATTTCAGCTCTGTAGATGAAAGGCCTTACCAGAGGACCTGGTTTGCCAACATGACCCTCTGCACCACGTTTTCCCTGAAAGAGGAAGAGAAGGAAAACGCCTCAGTCCTGAAACACCAGCTTATATTTTTGTACACTGTTCAAACGAATGAAGACGCTGTGTTTTTCTCACCACAGGACCAGTTGGTCCGGCTCTGCCTCTCTCTCCCTGCATGCCTGGTGGTCCCTGAAACAGAAGCCAGGCTCAGTATGTGTGAATGACTGTGTGTGAAAAGCTTTGCTCGCCTGTTCGCTGTATGTGTTGCCTACCACTGAGCCTGGAGCACCCATTGCACCAGGAGTACCAGATGAACCCTGCAACAAAAGACTGATTTTACTGTTGGAGTTGGTTGAGGTGGAGAAACAATAATAATCAATTGATTGTTTGGTTTGTAAAAATAGTGCAAAATGTAACAATGACCCAATTGTTTCATCCATTAGGCCTCATATAGTCGTATAGACCTCTTTTAATTAAGAGCATGAGTGGAGTTGTCCAAAAATATTCTATTAATGATAAGAATTGTCCACTTTGAGAACCAGAAGATCAGACGATAAACTCGTACCTTGATTCCAGCGGCTCCAGACTCGCCCTTTGCCCCCAAAAGACCAGCGTGTCCCTGTTGAAGAAATCCACAAACGGGCAGGTTCTTGATGTTTCTTACATGAAAGCATGAAAAACACTGACAGAAAGTGAGGATTTTGTGAGTTTGGATCAGGGTGGGTGCATTGTGGTGACTTACCTTGTGCCCTTTCAGTCCTGGGTGACCTGGGAGTCCTGGGAATCCTCGAGCACCCTGCATTTAAACAAAGGATGAAGTCAGGATGAAGTCCCAGCATGCACTTGTCTTTTTCAACCTGTTCCTTTGGCCAATCATGTCGCCTGTTTATGATTCGTAATATAAGAATTGACTGTTTACCGGAGATCCTGCAAATCCTGGTTCTCCTGTGGCACCTGCAGCTCCAGGTTCTCCCTGAGCAGAGAAGGTGAAATGATAGTTTGTTAAAAGATCTTTACTGATAAATTAGTACAGATATTAAAACAACAATAACAGGACCCCACAGCTGCTTTAGATAATAATAATTATGAGAGCTTAAACATGGTGGAAGATGTATTGAGCCTTTACTGAAACAATAAGTAAGTTTGCTGCATGAATTTATGTAAAAAACATAATTTTAGAAACTATATTCTTGTAGCATTGACAGATTTTTCCTCTTCTTGTGAACGAAAAAAAGGACTCAGTGAGGACTAAGCTCTGAAAAGGCATCATATTTTAAGAACTGGTCATGGTTTGGAAGTAAAATCTTAGTATGCAAAATAACTTTAGCTGTCAAAATTATTGTGGAGTATAAAGCAGTAGAAAATACTTCAATATTGTAGTTAAGTACAGTACTTGAGCTAACCTATTTAAAGGGATAAAAACAGCATATAATGTATTTTCATGTAAGCCTGACTCACATCAGATCCAGGTTTTCCCGGCAGCCCATCTGGTCCACGATGACCTGGCTCACCCTGCGAACAACCACAAGGAACGACTGACACCCGTTTTTCACTTTTCAGCACAGTTGAATTTCAACATTACAGGTTGAAAGACAAGTTCAGGCACTTTGAAATCTTCCTACCATTGGTCCTGGATCTCCAACCTCTCCTGGAACTCCCTGGCCACCAGTTGGACCCTGAACAGAGCACAAAAAGTCACTTAGGCTGTACAGCTGTCTACACAAGTTACATTTATGTTCTCAATTCATCAACCAAAGAACGATTCGTCTTATGTTACTGAATCACTGAATCACTGTCACTGAATCTTTGCTTGGAGGCCAAAACTTACTGAAGATCCAGTTGGCCCTGGAGGTCCTCGAGGTCCTGGTTCTCCCTGAAATAACAACATTTCACACACGGTTCTTGAAATTATACATGATCATCCAAACTTTTCATAGATGTGAAATTTAGGGGGGGCTTTGCAGGGCTCACCCTTGATCCCGATACCATCCCAGCCAGACCAGATTTCTCATTGAAACCAGTCATCTGAGAGACTAGGTTGCCCTGAAATGATTTAAAAGGACTGTTTAGCATTTGAAAAATGATGAGACAAAAGTGCAAAAGAAGTGCAAAAGTTAATTGACTCTGAGAAAAACTTACCCCGGGGTGAGTGGGATGGCCTGGGGCTCCTGGCTCTCCTGGATTTCCTGGCACACCAGGCTCTCCATCAAATCCTGGAGGCCCCACAAAGCCCTGCAGGGGTTATGGTGAAATATGATGCATGAGGGACAACATGCTCTTCTTCAGGTGATATAAGATCGGTCCTTAAAGGTGATGTTAAAACAATAAGCAAGCAACCATTGTAAGGAGAAAACCTGCAGAATGAGCCATGCACAGGGGCGCTGTTGGGTGCTTCCACTCACAGATTAGCTTTTAGATCCACAGTGTCAAATGTGAGGACCAGAGCTGCTTGTTAACTACAGTCTATCAGTCAGCAGCAGAATTCATCCACACTCACCCGTCTGCCTTTAAAGCCTCTCGGTCCAGAGTGTCCCTGAGCTCCTGGAGGACCCTGAAGTAGAAACACAAGTATAAGAGATCCATATTTCATGCATAAAATTTGTATTCACCCTTAAAAGCCTCTGTGTTCAGTTAAAAATGTGCTACACTGCTTTGCAGCCATGTTAAAAGTAACAGCTTTGCAAAATAGGTCCATCAGTCTTTGCACAGAATACTGAAGAATGTGCATTTTTATTTATTTTTAGAAAGCAGGTCAGCAAACAATACCGGACTGTGCTGCAGTTATTGCACTCTCAACATCTATCAGCTGTCTGCAGGATGTTTTCCAATCAAGAACCATTATTATGATTCTTTAGTGCCATCTAGTGTCCAAATTAATGCATTGTTTCAAAAGGCCTTCTGTCGTCTCATTTAATGCATTTCTTTAACTCTATGTATTACATGTTGTTCACTGAGACACGCTGGCATATGTCAGAGTGAACACAAGAACATCAGAGGTTAAAAGCAGTAAAAACCCACCATGGGTCCAGGAGGTCCAGGGAGTCCCACCACCTGAGAGTAAAAAAACAGGATGTTATCAAAACCAGTTGATCTGAACTCCCTTTTTAATTTAACGGAAGCTGAAATATATATAAAAATGTAAAAGATCACTTACATATGGGATATCACCTGGTTCACCTTTCTGTCCCTACAAAGGAAACACATGAACGACTGGTTTTAATTAAAGGAACAATAGTTTTTAAAAATGAATCCATGTAAGAGTGAATGCTGGCTTACCTTGAAGCCCATAATTTCTAGGAGGAAAGGATGAAAAAAAAGAAAGAAATTGGATTTTACAATCTTATTTCTGCTGTATTTCAGTGAGTCTGTGATGCAAAAGCATTCTACAAGGTGTGTCAGTACACTGTGACATCACTGGTGGGCGTACAGGTGCAACACACTTGAAACTTTCAACCAAAGAAGCTTTGAACATTGAGCTTACTTCCTATGTCTGACCATAACGAGGATGGTCAGTGGGCTAACAGGAGGATTCATCTCACCTATCATCCTGCTGGCGCTGGCGAAGTTGTCACACACAGGGCAGCACTCTCCCTCAGGTGTGACGACCTTCTCGCAGTTTGGCAGCAGTTCACACTGCACCTCGTCGCAGATGGCAACGCCGTTGTCGCAGACACACACGCGACAAGGCTCTGGTTTCCAGATGTCGTTGTGGTGGTAGACCTCCCCGTCGACCGTGCAGCTCTCCATTTTCTTCTCATCTGCAGCTGCGGCGGAGGACAGAAACAGGAAGGGCATTTTAAAGGTGACACGCACTGAGACTTCAGCCATATGTCAGGGTGCACACCTGTGTTACCTGTTGTAGGGTCTGTGTTTGGAGTTGATGTTGAAGCTGCAGTCAAGCACACAGGGCAACACTCGCCCTCCGGGGTCACAGTTTTCTCACAGCCACCGAGGTCCTCGCAGATCACTTCTTCACACGCGGCGGTGCCCTGATCGCACACACAGATCCGGCACGGCTCTGGGTTCCACATGTCATTGTTGGCGTAGACTTTTCCATTTTCTGTGCAGGTGTCTTCGTGGAACAGAAAGGTAGGGACATTAGATTAGTATCTGGGGCAAGTTTAAATCTCAAAGTGCAAGAAATTACTGCTGACCATTGAATATTGAATATTTTATGCTTTCTTGGCTCGAGTAATGAAAAGGCTGGTTGCACACTCAAGTCTGTATGTTAAATATGAAGCTACCCAGTTAGCTTAGCTAATCAGCTAGACGTGCTGGTAGACATTATTATCTTAGCTGTTTCTGTCGGTTTCTAGTCTTTATGCTAAGCTATGCTCGCTGGATGTATCTTCATATTTAGCATGCATTCATTAAAGTGGTACTGGCCTTCTCATATAACTCATGGCCAAAATGCATTAAAGTGCATTTCCCAAAATGAACTAAAATACTTAGAATAATAATAATCTTAACTTCTAGTGGTGTACTCTAACATGCTTAACTTTCATGCCAGTAAAAAATCCTGCACATAGGGACTTTAAACAGTGCATTTCAAATTTAGTTTAAATACTTTCAGCCTTAATTCGTCCTGAAATAGAAAGCAACTCATAATAAGTGGAAAGATCAATGAACGTGTCAATTACCAGAATAAAAAGTGCATCCAAAGTGCAGTGAACAACATGACAGTGCACATGGCGGAGGAGGTAGCAATTTCCCAGAGGAATACACCTTATTTGGCATATAAGTGACTTGCTCAACTTCCTTTTGTGTGGCAGTAAAATTGGTAGCAGCTGCACTGGTGTCCATAATTTCCAGTTATTATCAATCCTGAAGTGGTTGTGAGCGTGCACTTTATGCTAATTGACACATGAAATTGCTACCAATGTTTTTGCTGCACAAAAGCTGGTTGAAAAGTGATCTTATTTGGCAAAAAGTAAATGTATTCCTTTTGCAAACTGACTGTGGAGTCAAAGGGAAACTCGGAGCACAATACTGTAGAATTAAAAAGAACATTTGGAGGTTGTGTGCACAGGATGGAGCCTGAAGAGGAGGGCTTCAGGCCGGGAGAGCACCAGCAGTCCTGACACAGATGGGAAGCTTGTCCGACTGCTGAAGGTGAGGAAACTCAACACAATCACTGCGAGAAAGAAACCAGGATGCATCCGCAGAATATATTTTGGTGCAGGTTACATTCCAGTTTACCAGTGTCAGGCCGCTGTGCTGCAGCCAAGCACACGGGGCAGCACTCGCCCTCTGGGACCTCTGTGGTCTTGCAGTCACCTACATCCTCACACACCACGTCCTCACAAAACACCGAGCCCAGATCACATATACAGACTCGACATGGCTCTGGGTTCCATATCTGATTGTTGGAGTAGACTTTGCCATCCTCCGTACAGGAATCTTTATAAAAAAGAACAGCAGCTGGCATCAGTAACTGGGGTCATTCTTTGTTAGCTGACAGCAGGTGTACCACATCATCATTAGCATAATAATGAATAATAGCAGCACATGGTATCGTTGGAGTCCCAAAAACAGTCATTTTTGTGGACATGATTTCCGTGAAAGCAGCTTAAAATATGTGCAAAATATTGTAAACACTCATGTCATCCTTGTTATGACATCCTCACAGCAGATACAAAGAAATATAAGAGATGAGACAAGAAAATAATGGGATGAAACACAAAAATCGCGAACAAAGGAATGGATTTAATTTTTGTGCATTAAGAGCTAAGATTGACCTCTTTAAAGCGCAGAAAAATCCACATAAATACACTGAACGTGGATTTGTTAATGTGGATATTTATGGAACACACAGACCCACATTTAAATCAGCTCTGCCAAAGTTCAAAATGGTTCTTATTAAATATTTATTACCAGTTTTATTGTCCATGCTAGGAGGACGTGGTGTTGCAGTGGCGCACACAGGGCAACACTCGCCCTCTGGGGCCTCGGTTGTTTGGCAGTGTCTTAGCTCTTCACACACCACTTCCTCACACACCACAGTGCCCGTGTCGCAAACACAGATCCGACACGGCTCTGGACTCCATATCTGATTGTGGGAGTAGGTCTTTCCATTTTCTGTGCAGGTATCTTCATGAAACAGAACAGCAACTGACATCAGTATTGTGGGTTGACTCCCTTTCAGTTGGCTGATGGTGAAGTCTGTGCATCATTATGGGGTTTTTGATCATGACACCTGCAGCAAATTTCACATTTTCCTCATCTGTTGCACAACTTAATGCCTCAAAACGTCCAGTACATCAAGAAAAAACTCCTCACTACAACAACTTCAAAGCTCTCTGAAGCTACTTCAAACTTTCCCTAAGGTGTCAGAAAGTTTTGCAAAATCATCCATAGATCTACTATCCTCTCTGCTACTGTCCAGAAAGTCTAGTCACCAAAATAGCTCAGAAATGGTCTAAACTTCTGCTGCAGTGGAGCTAACCCAGGCTTCTCCAGAAGTTTAAATCAAAAGTCAGGATTCTCGTGGGCCTTTAATTGCCCAGAAATCTGTAAACACAATAAGGCGAAAGCTGGTTTCCTCGGGTCAAGCTGTGGAGCCTGTGGCTGAAGGTAAACAGGAGAAGTAACACTTAAACCACACTGGCACCTTGACTTGGCGTCAGCTGGACCACATGGCGACAGCGACTATGTGTGGGCCTACTGGCACGCTGGTTTGATGATTATAACACCCACTGTTTCCATCTACAGCTGCGTTTCCTGTTTATAGACATGAGGTTTACTTTACAAACCTGGAAGCAGAGCTTGGGTGAAGCAGAAATCATCTTTCTCGGCCAGATAAACCTCAACAGACCAAGTTAAAGAACCAAAGTTTTTCAGTGCAGAGCTGTTGCTCCTACGAGTAAAAAGTCCCTTGAAAGTAAAGGCACTGCAAAGATAAACAGCTGGTTTGAGCTTTTCTGGCTAATCACATGTTGAAGTCAGGTGGAGCTAAACTGGCATGTTACTAGTTTAGAGCCAGATGGGTTTGGTTTCTGCTCGATTTCTCTTTGGCATGCAGAATGCCACATGCCGCTTACGCCGATGCGAATAAATGCTGTTTAACTTGTTTTCTAGTTGCTGTATAACAGGCAGCAAACAGGGGCCTGCACCACAATGAGAGATGGTTTAACCAGCTGTCTTTGAGCTTAACTCAGGTTCAGGTGTCAGGAAACTGGCTCTGTTTTAAAATCTGCAGCACTACTGACCAATCGGATGAGCTGGAAAACCAGAGGTGACAAATAGTAAATGGGATTGTGCTGTTTTAGGCTTTCTGTGCATCCACCTCAGTTTTCAAACAAACATGATAAAGATTATAGCTGCATTTTAATTATGCATGCTGACAATTTGGCATAAAAACGATGTCAGCTGTTGTCTTTTCTTAAGGAAAAAACCCACATATGTTAAATATTTCTCATGATTTGGCTAAAAATGCAACATTTCAGGTCAGACAGACCACATCAGGCATTAACTACTTTTCCTCTCTCCTCTCCGGTTTGGCAGCAGAAAGTCTTAAAAGTCTTGCAACATAAGTAAAAGCAGAACATGGCCGACACAGACTAAAAACTCCCTCGCCATACAGTCAGAAAAACCCCATAATGATGTGTCACAGTCACCAGAGTTCCCTGCAGGAGGGAACGAAGGTGCAACAGCAGTCATTTCCATTTACCTGCTTCAGTGTCTGTACCGCCAGTCGGTGCTGCAGGCGAGCACACGGGGCAACACTCGCCCTCTGGGGTCACAGCTGTCTGGCAGTCACTTAGCTCCTCACACACCTCGTCCTCACACACTACTGTCCCCATGTCACACACACAGACTCGACACGACTCTGGGCTCCATATCTGATTGTTGGAGTAGACCTTTCCGTTTTCCGTACAGCTGTCTGAGTCAAGCACAGCAGCAGTGAGCATCTGGACCACATGTGCATGAAAAAGGGTGTATTTACACCAACCAAAGGTCATGAAACATTTTCTCTGTGTTGGAGACAGTAGTCAGTAGTAGATAGTAATGAAACATAGAGACACACAACCTATAGGTGGTCTTTTATGGCACTGTTTGATTTCATTCATTTTATTTATGGATCTAAAAACACCTGATAAAAAAACATGTCACATAAAATTAAAGAGAAAACCTTAAAGACCAAAATTACATCAGTGCAAACTTAAAAAAAAGAAACACTTTAAAACACCTGAATACTGCAGAAATGCGGTCATGTAACTGCACTTCCCACCTTTGGCCAGCAGGCCGCACCCACTACTAAGCAATGCGGTTTTCATGCATGATTTGATCCACTTGCAGAAGGCTGAAATCAGTCCAAGACTGGGTGTAGTAAAACCTCTGCTGGTGCTAAAGCCCATTATAGGACCCTCTGTGCAATTATGGGTTTGTTTCGTCTACCCATCTTTCAATAGCTGCACAATGAATCCAGGAACCAAAAACTTGTGTAGTATTCAGGAGGTATTTTTGCCGAGGATCATAATTGATACTGGAGTATAAAGTATATATTCCACCATTGATAACTCATAAACGAAGTGAGCGTCAGCCTCGTAACACTTTACTGTTCACAAACTAAGTACTGTTTTCACTCTCTTTTCACTCTTTAAAGACATGAAATTAAAAAGGCATAAATTACAGTGAAGGCCAATAAACTCTGCTGTTGCGAACCTGAAGGGAAATTCCACAGATCCAGAGTCATTTTCTTGGAGTTTAAGTCAACACTTTTATAAAGAGGATAAAAAAGTAACCTGAGTGATGTTGCCATTTGCCTGCTGCATTATGGGAAGTGTAGTGTTCAGCTGTTTTCGGTGTTTAACTCATACTAGGAACTAAAAGTCAGGATGTCAGCGTCTGTTGCTTCAATTTGGCCATCTTTTTTTTAACCTGTCTCTCACAAGCCACCAAATTTCATTACTTTATTTCATATTTATTATTATATGGACAAATTATAACTTGAACCATTGCTACATAACACAGTATCTAGTCTATGCTCCTCTGCAAAGCCTGACCTTAGATGTGCCTTTCATAAATACATAAAACTCAACAAGTAAATACATCCAAAACTGTACAACAATGCAATAATATCACCAGGACAAGCAACAGGTCATTCATGATTTCACTGATTGTTACACTAAGTCTTTGGAGTATTCCTTTATGCCTCAGTTTTCCAAATGCCTGCACATTTCAGCCATGTACAGCAGTCTAAAAAACTGTGTTTTTAGTGGATCATATGTGAGAAAATGTGGCTATTTTGATATGTTTTAGCTAAATCTGCCCTCAGGAAAAGACTAACAGCTCACTGATCTATATAGAAAACAATAAAATGTGGAGAAATGTATCACTTTAATTGTTCAACGCTTTCAGGCAAATTGCCAATGAGCTGCACTTGAGCAAGGCACTTCAATAAGCCAGTCAGCGGCTAGACTGTGGTCGAGCTCGACAGGCTCCTGGCTGTACATGTGTCTATAAATGTGTCTGTATGCAACTGTGTAATCATTTTTGCACCAGCAGCATCTTTCTGAAACAAGACGAGACCAAGAGTCTTCATGTCGGCACATCAAGGTGCACAAAATCCACTGACATGTCATATAATCATGAGGTATGTCAAAACGTGCCCCTGGAATCCTATAATTTATTTGGATTTCTAAAAATGTTTTTTCAAGAAAAACTCAGTAAATTCCACTTAATGTTAGCAAGTAAATTATAATTTTCATAAGCCAAGTTGAAAAATCCACCAGTACTGTGAAGAATTTTCTGCAAAAAAGTGACATTTTCTTCATGATTTTAATAATACTGTTCTAAAATAAATGTGTTATTCATTAATAACATGACAAAAAAATGGTCAGAGAGGAGATTAAGATTTATTGTAGTCATATTTTGACCTTGTTTTGAAGAAAATAAGGTTTAAAGGCAGGTTTAAAATGATTGAAATGAAAAGTTCATTACTCATGAAATGAAAAAAAAAGCCAACATGGCCACCTGCTACACAAGCTATGTGAGTATATTTTAATCCTGGCAGTTTGGTGACGTCCTAAGTACTAATTATGTGGTGGAGCCTCTCCCCGCGAGAGAGGCCCGTTTTCAAAAGCAGGAGTTATTTCAGGGGAAGCCGCAGTGGCTGTATTATACGTTGGGCTTGGGTATAACTTGTGGCTTGCCTTTATTTGGGAGAGAGAGCAGAGAGGTGCCACACCCGGAGAACCCTCCCGCTACGAAAAGCTGCTTCACCCTGAGGAGCAGCTTGCAGGCTGCAGCATGCAGGAAACGGCAACTAAATCAACCAGCTGGAGGTTTATCTGCAGCTTCCTCTTGGTCCTTCTGCAACTGCAGCATTGATCTGACTGAGTTGAGCTGAGTTTCTATACTGATGCTTTGCAGGAAAGTTATAACCTACACACTCCTGTGATCAAAAACTGATTACAGCTTGAGTATACAGCATGAGAGCAATTATCATGACTAACTGAGGGCTACTTTTTAAGTGGAAACTGTCCGTGCTGCCCGCTGACCTTGTGGTTTGCAGACGCCTAAGAACCTCAACTCAGGTTTATGATTAAACAACATTCAGCCCACATAAACTGTACCTTAGCGCCGGAGATTTCCAACTTGGGGGATGAGACTCCTCAAGAGGTAGATAAATCAGAGGGGTCACTAAGACAATTACATACCAGTACCTGTTTTCTTGTAAAATCTTCACCTCCTCCAGCCTCATGCATTCATTCACACCCACATTACATTCATTATGTCCATGCAAAGACTGTAAGGGTAACTTAAAGGCCACAAAGGTAATTTCCCTTGCATTAAATTCAACACTGAGTGTTGAAAACTCCTTAAAACCAGTGAAAAAAAACATGTGGAGAGATACAAATAAGCATGCTGATGTTACTTCCTCCCATTTAAAGTCTCTCAAACAAACACACACGTTCTCATGCACCAAGCCAAAAGCAGCACACTAAAATCTGAGATGGCCGGTCGTAATTCATCATCAGCGTCGTAAATCTCAGCGCAGAGTCCCTCCACAACAACAGCAAACAGACCTGGTTCAGAAACAACCAGAGTGCCTGAATTCAGCTTGAAACCACACTTGAACACAACATTAAAAAGCAGGGTGTGACTGTGATGAATTCATCTTCTGTAGCAATCATCATGCTGCCTTTTGGTTCTCAACCTGCACTACACGTGACAAAATGAGGGATGGGGAAAGCAGAAAAAAAAGCCACATATTTAAACTTTTATTTTGTAAAATAATGATGCTAATGGAATAGTTTTCAAGTTTTCATAAACTTCACATTTGAGAGCTAAATAATACATATGATATATATTTTTGTCATATGTCAGATACTGATCTTAATCAGTGTAGAGTGGGACTTGTTACACCTGCAGCAGTAATCTAAGTATTGTAAAACAGGGTAAGGAAAGACCGTAAGGGGACCACTGGGGCTGGAAGAGTCTCCAAACAGCCTTCGAATTACCCTTGATGTCAAAAAAACAACGCAAACCTTCAATAAACCCAAAGCACAAATGTAAAAGTGCTAGCTTATTGTAGTTGTTTGAGCACCGTAGTGGTGTGTGTACTGCTGTCATATCAGTTTTTTGGACTCCAGTGACGCACCTGTCAGTTCACAGGTGGGGGAAATGAACCCAAAGCACAGCACGGAAAGGTCAGTCGAATAACTAATGCACAAGTCACAAAGTTCAGGTATCAGCGGACTTCTCTAAATGAAGTCTTTCTCCTTTTGCAGCTTCAGTGGAGGGGAACTTGGATGAAAGCGAGTCAGGCATATTTCATATCCAGCATCCTCTCGCTCTGGGTGTGTCTTGTCTGCCTCTGGCCCGAAGTCTGACCAAAATTAGTGGCCTGCTTTTGTCCATCCCATCCGCAAGGCCACATCATTATAGCCGTGGCACTCAAAACCCCGTCATTCAGCCTCGACCTTGCACTGAAATAGCCCAGCCAGCCCTGCGCAGTGTGTACTGCAGCCTGTAGGGGGGGAGATATTTTTGACCCAGGATCACATCCACTGGGACTTTTTATTTTAGCTCAGCCACATCTTCAAGAAATCATCTTGATTTGGAGATTTTATCTCAACAGTGTGAAACCAAGTTACCCTCAATATCAGACATCAATGTCGCTTTTCCTCCAAGAGATTGGAGCTTGATATCACTTTCTCCATCTGTAATTAATTCCTGAAAGGTTTACAGCTTTCACTAGATATCGTGTGTCGAGAACACGCTCTTAATCATGACTTAGCGGCTTCACGAACAGGGAAATGGTGTGTCATTAAACCATAATAAGCCTTTCGGGTCCAGGTTGTGGGTGTGATTGGAACCCTTAGTTCCCAAACCACAAGGCCAGTGTGGGCCAGTTGCTGCGAGCCAGAGCAGCCCGGTTTCACTTATACACGAAAGAGAAACTTCCCACATCACTTCCTAAACTTTGACAAAGACAGAATCATAAACCAAGAATGGGAAAAACAAACACAACTGCAAAAAGCAAAGAGGGAAGTGTTTTCACAGGACTGGTCATGAATCATTGGATGACAGCAAATATGGAGGAAACATTGTTGTCAGGAGTTATATAAAACACAAACATGAAAAGATATATGTAGCTATCTGGCGTCTGTGGTACTTAAAATAACCAAAAGCAATTTTTCCAGGGTGATTTTATGAATTTAAAGTTTACATATTGGCATGGGACAGGTGTTTATTTGAGCACAAGAGCCCACAAAAGCAGAAGAACATCTCCCTGACTTGATGTCACACAGCCAAAGCATTTTTATGACCGATTTGTGCTCCATTTTTGCATAATAAACCTGTCAGCATATCAGGTATCAACACAGAAAACCACTCAGAGGACAGAAAGGAGCAGCCACACATGGGCGGGTGCCGCTCACCTTTTTTGGTATCTTCTTGGCAGGTCACGGCGATCACCTGAGCCAAGGTGATGACCAGGCAGAAGGTAATCCTAGAGTGTAGCGAGCGGTCCATGTCTGCCAGACATGCAGCGTCCTCACACACAGCCGCCGCTAGACAGACAGAGAAGACCAGAGAGAGCCCAACCCCGAGCTACAGCATCCAGGCTGAAAAATCCAAATATCCCTGAGTGGAACAGGCTCCTGGATGAGCGATTACTGCACACCGAAACAAGCTCCCTCTTTACCCCCCCTGCACGTCTCCTCCTTCGCTCACTCTCCTCCTCCCCTATCATCATTTTTTCTTGCTTTATGTCAAGGCCAGCCTCCTCCTCGGGCTCTTGCCGCCGCCTTGAAAGAGCTGATTAAAGGCTGCGTTAAATTTGTCCAACCAAAAAGAATGATGAAAGGAGATGGAGATGAAATGGAGGCTCAAGCTGAGCGTTTCTTTTCAGGATGTCCACACGGAGGATTCACAGCTTGCTGCGTGACCTTTCACCTTGGCTGCTTTGTGGGTCAAGAATAACGTCTGCTCACACTTTCTGTATTTCTGCAGTCTGCTGCTGCAAAAGATCATTTCATCATCCGCTCATTTTAAGTTTATTTATTGGCTTTAATTAAACCGAATCAATGTTTTTCAATGGATCTAAAGAGGATTTTAAGCTAATCATTTTGGTTTTTGAGTTAAAATAAGAATGAATATTGGACTTAAATATTCCAGGTCACCTGAAACATGCAGCCAGTTTATTTTTCTACCTACCTGAAATTCAACTTGCTGACCTAAATCTGTGCACTCCAGCTTGAGTGGTTTACAATGTGCATGTTACATTCATCTGATGTGTTTTCCAGGGCGAAGCTCTGCCAAGTCGGTACGTCAAGCAGATCGTTGGTCCCTGAGGTGATGTCCCAGAGGTGGAGAACAAAACAAACATTGTGACTCCTTTGCTATGATTTCTGCTGGTGGATCCTATACAAAATACTTTACACTTAACAAGTGGTTTTCACTTTCAAAGCCTTCATAATGTTGCGTTTCTATCAGTGGTTGAGGTGGATTTCACTTGTTTCCTCTGCTGGACAACCTGGGTCAGGAAGTGTTTCAGGTGCTTGAGGAACAGACTGATTTCCCATTAAAGAGTCGGAGAACAGGGCAGAGGTACGGGGGACAGAAACTGAAGCAGACGGGAAGACAGTTCCTCCATCAGATGAGAGCTCAGTGTCTGTACATTCATCGTTTTTTATGTAGTGTGATGAACTGGTGGTCGGAGTAAGATCTCCTTTTAACCGAAGGTCAGAGCTGTCAACCCCTGAAACAGCCGGTGTTTGTCTGTTTCCTCCTGAGACACTGAGCAGACTATTTTAAAGCATGACAGGGTCATCTTTTCTAATTCTCTATCACTGCTGCCCTGCAATCAGTGATTCAAGCAGCCATCAACCACCTTTGCACTGATCTGTAACAACACATCAGTGGCATGTTTAAAGGTGCTTAACTCCAGTGTATACACAAGTCTGCATCTAAGTGGCTCTTTAACATTTTTACATTTACTTAGTAGTCATCAAAACCAAGCTTTGTTACATACTCACTCCTACATTTTACTTAAAATAGGTTTAAAATGCTCCAAATTCACCATACTTAAGACAAAACAAACTTCCTTTCCCCCCATTAATCTCACCTGGTGATTGCAGGGGAAAGCTGTGGGTGCCCACTGTGTCACCAAACCTCAGTTGGTAAACTGAGGTTAGGATGAAGTGAGATTCAAAATGTATTGCACTGTAGGTGTTCCTGAAATTTGAAAGAACAGGCAAGGCTACATGTAAGTGTAAACTGCAGTGTGAGGACTTTTTAGCCTTAAATCATGCTTCTTTTGGCCAAGAAGTAAAAATTACAGGGAGCGCAATGTATAGAAAACTAAATCTGATGCCAGCTCTTGCGGTAAGAAAGCTGCTTACATGTGGCATTGAAAAGCGACCAACATACAAGCTATTTCTGGATGTATAGACTAGACAGCAGTGGAGCCACAGCTGAGCTCAACCCCCGAGTGTGCATGGACACACACACTGTGAGCGGAGGCCACCAGTCAGAAAGGTGGACATTATCCAAACTAAAAAAAGCTGCAATGAAAAAAACATTAGATCTCACAAGAAACCACTGAGACATCCCTAAAAAAAAAAATAATCCAGACTGCTTTTAGGGACAGGCTTGTGGCCAGAGCACATGTTTCCTGGAGTCAAAGGAGAACATGCAGCTACTGTTTAAACAAGGATGGAGACTTTTATTCATAGTGCAAGCAGCAGTCAAAAAAAAGCGCTGGGAAGACAATGCTCCCATAATTTACGTTTTTCCACCTCATTTGTCATGTGACAGGAAGCCGCAGGCCTACAGTGACCTATCGAGTTAACACACACCTTGTCCCATATTCCCTTACACACTCCCTGCATTATTAAACATTTCACGAGCCTGAAAGAACACTCCAGAATTAGCTTCCCCGCACCCAGCTCATCAAACAAGAGCAGCAAATGGACCCAGCAGGGTGTGTGATTGACACCCTCGTCTCCTTTGGAGGTTGTTTCTGAAGCAGGTTCGTCCTCATGCATCACTTGAAATGTTCGCAGCAGCCACCAAGAACTTTGTGAAGCAGGTCGGGGACACGGGGAGGTTGATCCCCGTCCCGAGCCTGAGCGAGGCCGACCGCTACCAGCCCCTCAGCCTGGTGACGAGGAAGAGGAAGAGGCATTTCTGGAAGAAGAACAAGTACGCATCCACCCCCTTCTCACTGAAAGACATCATGGTAGGAGAGAAAGAGATCACAGCAGGTACAGTCACGAGAGGTCCTTCATGTGTTTGAATGCAGTTTGCCCATTTCTGACCATTTCAGTAGCTTCAAGTTTGAAAAAACAATATTACATATAAACTATATCAGCTCTACATTTAAGATGACAAAGATATTACATTTAAATGCAAGTCATAGATATTCTTCATGTCTACATTAAGCAGCATTTTATGTACATTTCCCTAAAATTCAAGGTGAAATTGAGATTCACAGCTGCATTAAACCATTTCTTCGTGGCTAAAGTGTCAACACGAATATACATATATCAGTGTTAGCATTATGGGAATTGCTCTTTTGGCTTGCTTTTAATGCTCCATGCTGTTTTTTATGATTGGATTAACTGTGACTAAATGCTTCCAGTGGTGAAAGGGGTATTTAGGTAAAAGTGGCAGTGCAGGTTAAAGTCCTGCAATGCAATCTTAATAAAAGCATGCAAGTACTATCAGCAAAATGTACCTAAAGTATCATAAGAAAAAAAAACTCAATGCAATCTTTTTGGATTGTTAGCACTGATGCATGTCTGTGTTTTACTGCTGTGGCTGCCTGAGTTATAACACAATATTTTCCTCTAAATGTGCTTCATTAAATGTCACCGCTGAATCTTTCTCAGCATGACTTGACCACAACCTCTTCCTTTCTGCCACAGGAGTGTCTTCTTATCAGCTCCTGAACTACGAGGACAAGTCTGACGTAGCCCTGAACGGCCGGTTGGGAAACCACCTCATCAACGACGTGGGGTTCAACATCAGCGGGTCAGACTCTGTGGCCGTCAAGGCCTCCTTCGGCATCGTGACCAAACACGAGCTGGAGGTGCCCACCTTACTGCGAGAACTCAACTCCAGGTAAGATGACTGCGGCGTGCTCATGTGAGTTCAACAGCTGTGCAACGATCTTCATCTGCCAAAGCAATATAATCATCATAGTATCACTGCAGACAGATTGGATGATGCGCCATCTCTGCAATGTTTTATTAATAACCAAGTTAAATGAGCTATTTTTAATGAATTATTCATCTTTTTGAAAAAAGAGAAGGAGGCAGAAGTATCTTAAGAAACAGCTGTAATTAGTTGACTTTCTCTAAATAGGTTTTTCTCCATGTAGATTTGACATTTTAAATATCTACGTTCATGTTTTTTTCACCCCAAAAACAGTTGGAAGTTGACACCTGACCTCTGACCTCCTTGTAGCAGAGGGAACATGAGATGAGGGTTTCCCTGTCAGGATGAATAAATGATTATGTTTATGCTCTACTGGCACACACACAGGAACATGAAGACAATGCGAGACAGCAAATGAACAAACATAAAAACATTTTTTTTCGGGGACCTTTCAGGAAAGTGGACCTGGATCACTGCCTGGTTCGTCAGTCCAAGGAGAGCGGACGCAGCGTCCTCTGTGTGGTTGTGGAGAGCATCCGCACCACACGTCAGTGCTCTCTGACCGTTCACGCCGGCATGAGAGGGACGACCATGAGGGTGAATGCATGCAAACAAAGCATTAATCTGGCTCACTTTTCAGGAGAGCAGTACACGGAGCAGGAAGTGCAAAATGAAATCCGCTGTTTGATAATGTAAATGCCAAAAGTCCTTTAAAATACACACATTTTTAGATCAGAATCATGCTTTAAGCAGAAGACTCAGAAAGGAAAACAAAAGTTATTACATCCTCAGACAAGTAAATACACTCAGGGCCAGTACAACTATCTTACGGTGGGTGCTGACCGGTCTGATCTATTGCTCAACTTTCTGTTATGCTGCAGTTTCAGATCGACGATGGCAGAAATCCCAAAGGTCGAGACAAGGCCATCGTCATCCCGGCTCACACCACCATCGCCTTCAGCATCTGCGAGCTGTTTGTCCGACTGGACGGGCGCCTTGGTAGGAAGGCTACCGACACTGTTCCCCATCTTTCTTCCCCCACAAAGCACACACACCTATGCCGCAAGTGATTCTTGCCACATTCTTGGGTGTAGAGAGTTAAGATTTTACTCTGCTGCGAGCAGAAAAATGACTCAATGAAGCTGACAGTGCTGAAATTACAAACTGCACCTTTCAATGAAATAATTCCGCTTTCCAGTTTTTCTGACTCCCACTTTAATCCACTACAAACAAAGAGTGTGATGAGAGCCAGCGGGGGCACTTAAAGGATAAGCAGTGTGGTTATTGTGAAAATTGAAGGCTTGAAAGCTGCGTGCCACATGAAAAAGCTCTGGTTGCATCAATTGTGGTCAACACCTGAGGCTCCTCAGCGCTCTTCATGCTGCACATTCTTATCTTCAATGGCAGGAATTATATTATAACAATTTTTCCACCTTGAAACATGAAAAGGATCACTTCTTCCTCAGGAGTCGTGGTGTCGTTTTGCATTGTGACAGCGGATTCTTCAATAAGTGGATCAGCCACAAGACTTGCTTTACCTCAGAGGCTTAGAGTGGGCTGCCGTTGATGCAAAATGCTGCAAGATGAGAAGTCCCACAACACCTAAATGCCTCATTATGTTTTGATTTTCCAATAATAATCATCACAGAAACTAAAATCTCTGAGAAAATGTGAGTGTGCTCTTTTTCACTGAACATTGCAGATGTAAAGTCAAGACGGCTGGTTAGCATCATTTAGCATAAGCTAATCAAATCACATGCTGGAGGGGTTTGAAATGTAATCCAGCAATGAAAAGACATTTCTGAAGTTAGTTTCAAGTTTAAGTGTGTCAACAGTTGAATTATCACCTAACACTGTGTAAGAGCATAATGCATCCGACCTTGTTTCAGAAAAATAGATGCTTTTCTTTTTTTTTGTGAGACCACGTGGCCTAATGGATAAGGCGTCTGACTTCGGATCAGAAGATTGAGGGTTCGAGTCCCTTCGTGGTTGTGTGAAGTGCATATGAACAAAACTGTCCTTTGACAACCCAAACTTCAGTGATGCCAAAATTGATTGATTGATGAAAGTACACCTGCTTTCCTGCCTAAAGTTGCACCTGGCAATTTTTTGTTTTTACAAAAAGGTGTTTCCTTCCTCTGTCAGATATTTGTGTCGCCCCGGAGTCTCAGGGGGGCTTTGAGCGGGAGCAGATCAGGGAGCAGCTCGGTGGTTTCATCGGTCAGTTTTCCATGGGTCGCCTGCGCCGCTTCCTGTCTGGAATCGTCTACGGAAACCCCTTCAGAGCAGGTACGGTAATAATGACCTCTGCTAGATCAGAAACTCACCTTTAATCTCGCTATAATTTCCCCTTTTGGCTTCATCCGACTGCTGTGCAGAAAGCAGAACATTTGAGGAGCTCACCCACTCTGACACCTACATGGACGACATGGTTACTGACTACTACGAGAAGGCCGCCAGCATGACGGACGTGTCCACCGCCTACCTGAGAGAAAGCTCCCACACACGGGTCAACCTCCTCAAACACAACATCCCCAAGGGGCCCTGTGCGCTCTGCGGCATGGGTAACCAGCGGCGGGAAACTGTGTACGGCTGTCTCGAGTGCTCGACTGGGGGGCAGAAATATGTCCGACTGCATGTGGTGCCCTGTTTCGACCTTTGGCACAAAACGCTGAGGTGAAGAAGGGAGCTGTGAATCTTTCATGTCTTTCACGTAAAAGTCACGGAAACTGGACATGGTTTGGACTTCGTACGGAGCCGCAGCACCTCCAGCCATTACTTCTGCCAACAGTTCCAGTCAGATGCACATATAAACTTGGTGTTATCTCACACTTGTCTGTCTCGCGATCAGTTTACCTTTGGCACCGACCCATTTCTACACGTGTGCTGTACTGTAGCTGCCAGGTGCTAAATTATTCAGTGAGGGTATTAGTGAAAATGGACCAGAGGGATCGTCTGATGGCCTGAGTTTGTCCTGTTCCAAGTGTGTCATTTATTTTGAGTGTTTTTTTTTGTTTCTTTTCACTGTGTCTAATGTGTGTGTATGTACAGTCTATAGAGGATGAGGACATGATAACTAATGGCTCCTCATTAACTTTGATGGAAGCTTGTTGTTCTGTCTTCTTAGTTCTGTTTACAGATTGTTTGCTGTATGTTATTGTAATTGCTTTCAAAATGATTTTTGTTTGAGGTTGATATTTGGCAAAGATACAGAAAAGCATCTTTTGAGACAAGCAAGTCTCGCTCAGGTACAGAAGTTAATTCCATTTGTTCTGATACAGTTTTAGTCCAAAATTTCCCTTTGTTACGAAGCATGAATATTCTCTGTTATTTTATTTTATTTTATTTTATTTCATTTTATTTATTTATTTATTTTTTGAGGCTACATGTGAAATTAGCTGGTGGAAATCTGGTAGATCTAGTCCTATTTTATCAAGATACTATAAGAAATTTGTATTTGTGTGTATTTGATATTTGTGACACCATAAGAGCCAAAATAAAATATAAAGCATCCTCATTTGAATTCATAAAAGTACTGGGAATACAATATTAGCTGGATATGCAATTAGTTGCATTTTCCCAATCACTTTGTTTGTTATTAGTATTTTTTGACTGAAATTGATTCTGTCTTTAATAAAGACTGACGTGCCATGCTTTCACTTTCACTCGTTTCCCCTCCATTACGCTAGGGGGCGCAGTGTTTTCACTCGTTTACCCTCCCTGCCGCTGGATGGCGCAGTGTTTCGAGTTGAACTCGACTCGAGCCGGATGTGTAAAGTGTCAACAAAATGCAAACACGTGTGGGGTAGCTGTGGAGGAAGAAGCATGTGTAAAATTAGTACTATTTTCACAATTCCACGGAGATATATAAAGAATTAGAAAGCAGATAAATGCGTGTTTAAGGGATATCCAGTAAAATGAAGTTCGCTTATCGGGTAAGTACGACACTGCTAGCTAACTTGGTACAGTCGCGCTGCTTGGCAACGTAGATCTGAATGTAATGTATGGGAGAGAACACACCAGACTTAATTCCAAACATGTTTAATATATCATGACATGTTAATAAAGCTAAAAGTCCTGAAGCACTTTTTCACTCGGGCTTCTCTCTGATCGACTTTCACTTAAAAATGTATGTAACGCAATTGAAGAACCAGCCAATTGACATTTATGTGAAGTTTAACAAGATATTACTGTGTACTGGTTGGAATTATTATATTTATGCGCACCGGATTGTAAGCAAAATACTGTCTAATCCCGATATTTTTGAATGGAGTTCGGTATGAGGTTCTCTCCCCAGCCGCAAGCTTATGAGTGCTAGAAAATAAAACTACTGTAATCTCTGTTTTGTAGTTTTCCAATCTGCTCGGAGCCGTCTATCGTCAGGGAAATTTGAACTTCTCTAAAGATGGAAACGCTGTGGTTAGCCCGGTTGGAAACAGAGTCTCTGTCTTCGACCTGAAAAAGTAAGTCATGATTAAATGCATGAAATATTGGGGAATTGTTAATCATAAAAGACAAACCAAAACTTTTTTCCTTCCTTCTCGGTCCTCTAGCAACACATCTGAGACATTACCCGTCTCCACCACAAAAAACATAACATGTGTGGGTCTGTCCCCTGATGGGAACTTAGCGATTGTGGTGGATGAAGGTAAGATGTTCCACTGATACGAATAAAACGTGATATCATAAGGTGTGATTATAAGGACTTCGGCAGGTAACAAAAATCCAAATGCGCCTCTGTGTTTGTGTCACACAGATGGCGCGGCGTTGTTGGTCAGTCTCATCACCCGAGCCGTCCTTCATCATTTCCACTTTCACAAACCTGTCAACAGCATCCGCTTCTCACCTGATGGCAGGTAAGGCTGTCTAATGAATTTCTCAATGAAATGATAACTTATTTTGTCCATCCATCAGTCCAGAACCCCACAGATGTTCAATTTGCTGTCATATATGACAAAGAAAAGCAGCAAATCCTCACATTTCAGCAGCCAGATCCAGCAAATGACTGCTATTTTCACTTGAAAAATGATAAACACTTTGTCATTAAAACAGTTTCTTCCCACATTTTTAATATGAAAGACTCTATGTTAGTTACTTAAGTGCCAAATGATGCTGAGCACTGGTGTGTTTTTCCACGCAGGAAGTTTGTTGTCACAAAAGAGAATGTAGCTCTGATGTACCACGCTCCTGGAAAGCAGCGGGAGTTTAATGCCTTCGTGCTGGACAAGAGCTACTATGGTCCCTATGATGAAACCACCTGCATCGACTGGACGGACGACTCCAAGTGAGTAAACGTCGAGCAGTTTGTTAGCATCGATCTACGACTGCTCTACGGGAGAGAATGTTGCACCAAACATCATTCAGAAATTGTTCAATCTAACATGTTGTGACACATGGGTGAATGTAAAAACTCGTGCAGCACATTTAAGGCTTTCTGTTGTGGAGCGTTAGCATTTATACTCAAGTTCGGCTGACATCTGTGACACCAAACAGCATTTCATCATAAAATGTCAGCATTTTGAAATGGGCTCTAATTGTCTTCCTCTAAAATAAAGTTATGTTACACTACTGAAGGACCAGCAAACTTCAAAATGAGTCATAGTTGTGACATTTTCCTTCAGGTGTTTTGTGGTGGGCAGCAAAGACATGTCAACATGGGTGTTTGGTGCGGAGCGCTGGGCCAACCTCATCTACTACTCTCTGGGTGGACACAAGGACGTCATCGTGGGCTGTTTCTTTGAGAAGGACAGCCTGGATGTGAGTTTGTTTTTGCCTCGCTCTCTTTTAAGTTTGCTTTTGCAAGAAATTTTTTAACCAAAATGAGACCGAACTTGTAAATCTATCGCTGATGAGCGTGTGGTTCCTGTGTCGGCAGTTGTACACGGTGAGCCAGGACGGGACGCTGTGCGTCTGGGAGAGTGACACCGAGCTGGACGGCCTGGTCTTGAAGAAGAGCCGGGACAAACCCAAGACCCCGAGGCAGGGGCATGAGGAGGAGGAGGAGGAGGAGGATGAGGAGGACAGGACGGAGGGAGAGGTCATCAGAGGGAAAGCTGAAGCTCCCAAAGAGGAGAAGACCAAAAACGTTCGATACAAGCAGAGGAGCAAGTACGACACTTCTCTCTCCTTCAGTCAGCTAATGTGAAATGATTTATCGTGTTTAGTTTATTCTAAAGCTCCTCCGGCTAAACCAAAATGCCACACAGCCGTTTCTCATGCCAATCTCTCAGTCACAGTTGTTTTTTGCTGCCAGAAGTCCTTCCAAAAATCACCGTACTGCTCATAGTTTGACACTTGGACTGGCAATCATCCCGCTCTCCATTAGGCTTTTGGCTACACAAAGTGCAGGTTTATTTGTCCCTTGGCTGCTCTAAAACTCCAACAGCAGTATCAGCATTTGTAATGAAAACCAGCATGTGCCGCGGCTTTGAGCCAATGTCTCGTCGTAATTTTTCCCGTTCAGTTAAACCTTCAGAAAGTGCTAAAAACGAGCTCCCCAGCAAGGTGCGGAGTGAAGATAAGCACCAGATGATGAGTCGAAAGGCCTCACAAATGGCAAATTTTCAGCTGATGATAAAGACATCAGTGCTTTCTGGAGATGCCTCTTTGCTTTAGAAGTTAAAGAAAGGCTGGGAGCACTTGACGCAGCTCAACTTTGTTTATTCCCTCGGCACTTGCAGACACTTCTTCAACAAAGAGGGGGATTTTAACAGCCTGACAGCCGCCGCCTACCACAAGCCGACTCACATCCTGGTGACGGGTTTCGCCTCGGGAATCTTCCACCTGCACGAACTCCCGGAGTTTAACCTCATTCACTCCCTAAGGTGAGAGAGAAGTTGCCTTTTTGTCTGTGAGAGGGTAGATTATAAAAAGCATTGTTTTCCCATATGAATGATGCTATTTGAATGCTTCTCCTTCCAGCATTTCAGACCAGAGAATCACCTCGGTGGCGCTTAACAGCTCTGGAGACTGGATTGGCTTCGGCTGCTCAGGTTTCAACAAGCTGTGTTTTCTGTTATATTTTTGACTCGGTGAGCAGCAGACGACCCCTAATGTTCGTGTTGTTGTTTCAGGGATGGGTCAGCTGCTGGTGTGGGAGTGGCAGAGCGAGTCGTACGTCTTCAAGCAGCAGGGACACTTCAACAACATGGCCTCGCTGGCTTACTCGCCAGACGGACAGTACATCGTGACAGGAGGCGATGATGGGAAAGTGGGTGCTCCATGCTTTGTTTTACGTCATTATCAAGATAGATAGTGGACCATATTCAATACTTCTAAGTCAGTATTTTAGCAATATATACAACATACATATGGTAGCATGCTAACCTTTCTAATGCTAATGTTTCAGTTCAGAAAACAGTAAATCATTCTTGAATGCTGTGACCTGAAAGTGTCAGAGGTCAGACTGTGGGCTCCTTTCCGCAGGTCAAAGTGTGGAACACCAACAGCGGCCTGTGCTTCGTCACCTTCACGGAGCACACCAGCAGCATCACCAACGTCACCTTCACCTCCAGCGGCTTCGTCATCGTCAGCGCTTCTCTGGACGGGACGGTCAGAGCGTTCGACCTGCACAGGTGACTTCCAGTGAAGGGATGGGGGGCTGAGCGCCAGCACAGGGAATACAAATGCGTTTGAGCGCGCGCTGTAGGAACCAACAGCTGTGTGATCGTGCGTCATTTTATTCATCACAGGTACAGAAACTTCAGGACGTTCACGTCGCCTCGGCCTGCGCAGTTCTCCTCCCTCGCAGTAGATGTCAGTGGAGAGCTGGTGAGCGCAGGAGCTCAGGATTCCTTTGAGATCTTTCTGTGGTCCATGCAGACAGGCAGACTGCTGGAGGTAGGCAGTTTTCAGAGGTTTTCCAGTGACATGTAATAGAAAAGAATATGCTCTTATTTACCACGTCTGCCTGTGATTGACCAGGTCCTTGGGGGCCATGAGGGTCCAGTCAGCTGCCTGTGTTTCAGTCCAGTTCAGTCCATCCTGGCCAGTGTCTCATGGGATCGCACCGTCCGGCTGTGGGACATGATGGACAGCTGGCAGGTCAAAGAAACCCTCCCCCTCACCTCTGATGGTAAGTACCAATCCCTCGCTAATTATTATTACTTTTTTTTTTATTCTGGCACCAGGGGATGCCAGCAGTGAGCACCCTCACTGTGTTTGTATTTTTTGTCCTCAGGTCTGTCAGTGACTTACCGCCCTGATGGTCAGGAGTTGGCTGTGGCCACTCTGAACGGTGAGATCTCCTTCTGGAACCCTCACACGGCCACACAAACCAGCTCCGTGGCTGGGCGCCATGACCTGGAGATGGGCCGCAAAGAGACCGATAAAATCACAGCCAAGCAGTCCGCAAAGGGCAAGTGAGTGAGAGCAGTCATCCTGTATGCTGTGGTCCAAACCATAGAAGAAGAGTTTGATTCAGTGACTCTTTGTGAGCATTGATTGATGCCTTTTTAAAAATCTAGGTCCTTCACGTCGCTGTGTTACTCTGCGGACGGGGAGTCGATCTTGGCAGGAGGCCAGTCCAAGTTTGTCTGCATCTACAACGTCAAGGAGCAGATGCTCATGAAGAAGTTTGAGATCTCCTGCAACCTATCCTTTGATGCCATGGAGGTACGGCCACACCTTCAGCTCAATGCATGCAGCGTAAAATATGGTAAAACAGTGGTGGTCAGTGTGAGATTCAGACCAGTGTTTGATATTACAAACATGCTGACTTGAATTTCACCAATCAGCACCGTCACTCTTGGATAATGGGTGTGTCAGTCAGTGTGGGAGCCTGTTGTCTGATTCATGCTGTGGTCCTACGGTGACCCTCAGGAGTTCCTGGACCGACGGAAGATGACCGAGTTTGGCAGCCTGGCTCTGGTGGATGAGGGCGCCGGAGACGGAGACGGGGTCAACATCAGCCTGCCTGGAGTCAGGAGAGGTACGACACTCACTTCAGCCTTTACACCGCATATTATTATGTATATGAATGCCTGATTTCTCTGAATAGAGGCTTAGGAATTTGTTGTGACCTTTTCCGTCAAGATTTCAGAGATTTTATCTTTGCCACCAGACAGGAGTGGTTTATCTGAGTTTGGTTGTCGGGGAGATTTAGCAGCATCGGTTTTCCCAATAAATTGATAGATTTTCAAGAAAAGGTACAACCAGTGTCATTTTCCATTACTTCCTCATGTTTTTGCCTGACAAACCTTTTTTTTGTCTGGATATCTTCACAGGTGATATGAGTTCTCGACACTTCAAGCCAGAGATCAGAGTGAGCTCACTGCGGTTCTCCCCTACTGGTAGGTGATGGAACTACAAGTGGAGGTGTTAATTTAGTGATTCCTCCCTGCAGAGAAGTCATCACGTGTTGTGAGTAGCACTAAAGTCTGACAGGGGAGATGAAAATTAGATCAGAATACAGGTTTGAAAATATGAGCATTTAAATCTTACAAGAAATGCTCCAAAATGTTTGCAATGGAGAAACTGGTGTCATAAAGTGTTTCCATCTTTTCTCAGGTCGCAGCTGGTCGGCCACCACCACCGAGGGCCTGCTGGTCTACTCCCTCGATGGCTCTCTGGTCTTTGACCCCTACGACCTCGACCTGGACGTGACGCCGGCCAGCATCCGGAAGCAGCTGCGGCTGCAGGAGTGGGCGTCGGCCATCGTCCTGGCGTTCAGACTGAACGAAAAAGCCCTCAAGCAGGAAGTGCTGGAAGCGGTGCCGCATGAGCAGAGTGAGTGAATTATCCTCCTCACAACACATTCAAAATGACGAGCTGCGATGAGCTACTTGACTGACACGGACTGCGTTTGTTGTTCCAGTCCCGGTCATTTGTGACTCTCTTCCTGACATCTACGTTGAGAAGCTTCTGGGCTTCGTGGCGGCATGTTTGGAGAAGTCAGGTCACCTGCAGTTCTACATGACCTGGGCCCAGAGCCTGCTCATGCTGCACGGACAAAAGCTCAAGAACAGGTCTGCTCCCAGTCCCTTAAAGCACACATGACTGTCTCAATGCAATTGTGAGCGAGTGGAGCTGATTGTCTTTACGTGGTGTGCAGGTCAGCAGCCATACTGCCCACGCTCCAGGCGCTGCAGAAGAGCATCCAGAGACACTTTGACAGTCTGTCCAAACTGTAAGTGTCAACATTTGGTCCCAGTGAACCCTGACACCAAGTTTCAAGCTAAGTCATTATAAGTATGTGTTTTCTTTGCACAGGTGTGACTTTAACATGTATAACATTCGCTACGCGGTGGCCCTGTCCAAGCAGAGGGGCATAAAGAGAGCAGCGGAGGGGGAGGACGAAGATGATGAGGATGAAGAGCTGTCTGAGGAGATGAGCGAGGCCTCCTTGGAGGATGCAGACATGACGCTGTAGGCCTGAAGCCAAGGCACCTCATTCCAACTACATGGCAGATGACACAAATAGAGAATAATGATGTTGTATTGTAAAAGCAAACCTCAGAAACTTGATTGTAAACTTTTTTTTTATTAAATATGTTTAAATGTTTTTATGTTTTCTTTCACCTGCATTCACTTTGGTTTTAGATCACATGCACACACAAGTGATCTTGGCTGATTAGACTCCCTCTCAGGGGTGTGTCACTACAGCAGGGGTCCAATCAGACACACAAATGAAAACACCTGTGAGGGTGTCAGCAGTGTTTAGAAAACGGGTAATTTCCTTCTAAATTTGAGGGAAATGAAGTAGAACTACATGAACTCCAATCAGAGACTGACTCGAACTACTTTACCCGGCAGTACTTCCGGTAGCGGAGCGGAAGAGGCGGGATTTGAACCAAAATGAGGGAAAATAAGAACATGTCCGAGTCCCTCTCTCAAGCGGGAAAAGAAATACCGGCGAAAAAACAAAAACTAAGCAGCGACGAGAACAGCAACCCCGATTTATCAGGAGACGAGAATGTAAGCAGTCAAACCGTGTTGTTTCTTCGGCGACAAATGAGCCTCAAAGTGTTTCGAGCGAGTTAGCATCGGGCTCAAGTAGCCGGCAAGCTAAACTGGTTAGCTAGCAGCTTTGTTCACATACACCGGCTAGATTCACACAGCTGGTGTAATTAAGCTAAGATGGTCTTACCTCTTTGTTAGGTCTAAAATACACTACACACATATATTTTCAGACTTTGTCATGTACAGAAACAAAACACGTTTTCTTTATCTCAGACCATCCTTCACGTGCATCCTCAGGTTAGCATTAGCGATAGCAGCTAATAGAAGTTGATGAGGACAATGATTGATTGAAATGATTACTGTGGTAGATTTAATGTAACGTTTGATGGAGAGGCGTTGTCTTGGAATGATTAATGAGGGATGTCCTCTTGTTGCCAACGTTGAAGGCGAATATATTGATGTCAGAGTCATTTGGTCTCCAGCAAGCACTATTTACATTACAAAATGTGTTTTGTTTGTCGTGATTATGTTAAAGCTCCTGTGCAAGAACAAAGTGCTTCACAGCTAAGGCTGCAAGAAGAGTAGAGACAGTATGACAGCTACAAAAATGCATATATCTAATTATTATTATTATACACATTCCACACATTAGCATCACTTGTTAATATCAGTAGTGTGAAAACAGTCCCAGCCACCAGACAGATACTGGGAGCCAGTTCTTGTTTAGCGTGCAAAGTAAAGGTCAGGTGGTTGGATTATTGTTCTTTTCCTGCTGAGATGTTAATCAGCAGAGACATTGACATTTCTGCAGGACAGATCTGAAACATCTCTGCACATAACCTGTGTCTTCTTTGCATTTGCAGGATGACGCTGTCAGTGTTGAGAGTGGGACCAACGCAGAGCGCCCGGACACACCCACAAACACTGCCAACGCCCCGGGCAGAAAGAGTTGGGGCAAGGGCAAATGGAAATCCAAGAAGTGCAGATACTCTTTTAAATGTGTCAACAGTCTGAGGGTGAGGACAGACGCCACCCTGAACATCAAACACGCATCTTATTAAGCTTAATTGTACATTGAAACCATCTCTTTCAGCAACTTGAATGGTAATATCCACCATCCAGATGTTACTGAGACAAACTTCCACTATCACGCAGCTCTGGTTCATCTCATAGTCCACCAGCCACCATAACTGTTGGACCATCCATGTAGATTTCTGTAGGAAGACCATTTTGTTGCAGCGAAGGTCAGGTGATCCTCTGAAAGTCATTAATCATAATGGTTTCCGCAGGAGGACCACAGCCAGCCACTGTTTGGAGTCCAGTTTAACTGGCACAGTAAGGAGGGAGACCCGCTGGTGTTTGCCACAGTCGGGAGTAACAGGGTAAGTGGTGATGAGGCATCTGAGTGAAAGAGGAGTCATGTGGTATTAAGAAGTGGCTAATTTCTTCTTGTCTTGTTCTATACTCAACTCGTGCTGTCTTGTCTTCACCAGGTAACTCTGTATGAATGTCACTCTCAGGGAGAAATAAGGCTTTTGCAGTCTTATGTTGATGCAGATGTATCCTTTCACTTGTTTCAGATGCTTTTTACACCGGTTCCTTTCTCATTATCCACCTCTCTCTCAACCAACAAACATATATTTAGTTTCTTGTCACCAGAGGTCGATCTAACCAATGATTGCATTACGATGAGGCCATACTGGGAATGTTTGCATAGAAAGGTTTACAGGTATGTAAGTGTTATGAATGAGCTCAGCCATGTTGTGATCTCAAATCAAACACACTTTAGATATGAGTGGTTAAGATCCCACCCATGCAGGACAATTCTGGCTAATATCAGCTTTACTGACCAGCCTCAGAGCAAAGCTTACTCGGCCTTCTATGAGGAGAAATTGAAAGATCACTGGGGCATTTCCCTTATCTTAATTTCCTTGACTCAACGCGCACAAAGGCAGACGAGAACTTCTACACATGTGCCTGGACCTACGACACCAACACAAGCCATCCACTGTTGGCTGTGGCCGGGTCTCGTGGCATCATTCGGGTGATCAACCACATCACAATGCAGTGCATCAAGGTAAGGGCCGTCAGTGTCGACACGTATTTGAGCTGATTTTAAACATTAGAAACACTGAGTGAACCCAAACTTCTTGCTTAACTTTCATATTAATGGAAAATTGAATGTTTTCTGCAGCCTTAAATGGTGAAGGGTGCATTTGGTGAATCAGACAGTAGCAAGGAGACAGGCAAATATGACCGGTGTTCTTTTCATGATTTACAGTGTGATAAATTTAGTCTTCATTGCTGACGTTGAATAAAACAAGATCATCTCTGCAATTACAATGCTTTTTTTTTTTTTTTTTTTTTTTTTTCAAATCCAGCATTATGTAGGTCATGGAAATGCCATCAATGAGCTCAAGTTTCATCCGAGGGATCCAAATCTCCTTCTGTCTGTCAGCAAAGGTAAAAAAAACATTAAGTAACCTTCAAAAGTCTTTACATACATTTAAGCTATGACACAGAAAAGCCAGAGGACAGGATGTCACTTATTCCTTTGAGAGGTAAATACATCTGCAGTGACATGTGAAAAGGACCTATAACATCGAGTTTGATGGCGTCATCTTGATACTCATCCATGATTTGTTGCTGCCTTCTTTGTGGCGCGTCTTTAATGTTCTGCTCGTTTTTTATTGCTACGATCGTCAGGTGTTCTCTCCTCGTTCAGGTAACAGCAGCAGATGTTTGATCTGGTGAATATTGGCAGGGTGCAGGTACATTCTGCTTTGAAGTTGTTAAATTCACACGTTCACACCGTGTAGGTGAGTCCTCGCCTTGCCAAAGGGCATCCTGGTGTTCACTGTTGGACAGGTGTAAAAGAGGTGTCGCTCATTTGCTTCATCTGCTGCCACCGTCAGGAGCTGCAAGTGATAATTTAATTAGACTAATGTGGAAGCAAACAACACTTTTTCACAGTGGACAGGATTTCAGGAGCATGTAGCTTCTGTATATTTCTTAGTGAAACTGGACATAATGATGGGAGGAATTTGATTTGCACATGGAGAATTATAATGCATTCAGTCGCAGAGGACGACTGGCCTCCTTCAACACCTTCAACAGGCAGATGTGCCTCTCATCTGTGTTGCAAGGTTTTGAGGTGAAGACACACCGATGCACCATGCTGTTCCCGGAGAGCTAATGAATGAATCTTAGCTCTGTGCTGCGAAAAGTTTACTGTGTTCATCAGCTCATCACTCGCTGTGCCGAGCTGTTCGTGTATGGCGGCTTTTTAGAGCTTTGAATCAGTTGTAATTCCAACCACAGTGTTTGAAATGGGTTGATTCCTTTCATCAGTGACTGGACTTGTCTCCTCAGATCACGCCCTTCGTCTATGGAACATACAGACGGACACGTTAGTGGCAATATTTGGTGGAGTGGAAGGTCACCGAGATGAAGTGCTGAGCGCCGTGAGTATCGTTAAATCGGGCCTGTTGGGGGAAAACGGTGAACCTCAAACCGTACCTGGATTTAAATGTGTTTTTTGTAAACCTGCTGTAGGATTTTGATCTTCTGGGCGAAAAGATCATGTCATGTGGGATGGACCACTCCCTAAAACTCTGGCGAATCAATTCAGAGAGAATGCAGAAAGCCATTCGTGGCTCTTATGAGTACAACCCCTCCAAGACCAACAGGTAGGGGAACGGTTTTATCTGTCTGGACCTGTGTAGGCTTTTTTTTTACCTGTTCTCATGATTTCATGTTTTCTTCAGACCCTTTGTATCACAGAAAATTCACTTCCCCGACTTCTCAACACGAGACATCCATAGAAACTATGTGGACTGTGTGCGGTGGCTGGGGGACCTCATTCTTTCCAAGGCAAGTTCATCAGAGTCATCTGAATCCCTTCTGAGGCTGCTCCAATTGGAAAATGTAGCTTTAACAATCGAACACTCTTTTTGACTGCAGTCTTGTGAAAATGCCATCGTCTGCTGGAAACCAGGAAAGATGGAGGACGACATCGATCACATTAAACCGAACGAGTCAAATGTGACGATTCTGGGACGCTTTGATTACAGCCAGTGTGACATTTGGTACATGCGCTTCTCCATGGACTTTTGGCAGAAGGTGAAGTCATTCGTTTTTCACTTGTCGCTGCACACACCGTCACTTCACATGCATCATTTTGTATTTAAAGATTAAAGGAATCGTTGATGTTTGCGATTCAGCCACAATGATGGTTCTAAAAGTACAGCTTGGATCTGACCCTGCTGCGGTGTGTTGTCTTCCCCGGTGCTGGTTTACAGATGCTGGCTCTGGGAAACCAGGTGGGGAAGCTTTATGTGTGGGACCTTGAAGTGGAAGACCCACACAAAGCAAAGTAAGTGAACAGCCTCAGATGCAAGAAAGCTTTTAATATGAAGGATAATTCATAGTTTTATTCCCCCGCTGACAGCCAGGACATTCCCTCTGTCACCGATGATGATCGTCCTTAAATCCCCAGAAATATGAATGTAATTTGGTGCGTGAGTCACACCAGACTGGTTCAGCAGGTTGAAAAGCGAAAGGCTGCTTTAGTGACCCTGGAAACTACGAGTGTGATGTCAATATGATCAACAGCTCTAGTTTCACCTCAGTTTGAACCTTGTGTATATCTCCGGAGAGGGTGCGGACAAAAAAACAGAAACACAAATGCTAATTTGGCGAAGCTCACGTTCTTTTTTTTTTTTTTTTTTTTTTTTTGTCGACTTCCACATGTTGATCCATGTTTGTTGTTGACTGTCTGTACTGTTTACTGAAGCATTTTAACTAATCCAGCCTTCCTTTGTTTTGCACGTCCTCCTGATTTGTGAGGCTTTTTTCCCCTTGTAAACAGCCTCCAAGAGGCACAAACACGTCAATAAATACTTCACGGCCGCTCAGTTACAAAAATGTAAGAAAAAACAAACACACCTCCCCTGTTGTCCTTTTAAGTGACTCATAATATAAAACCTGGCTAACATAAAAGAGGAAACATGAATGAGACAGAGTGTTTATTCTTTTATCTTCTTTGCTAAAATGAAACCCGTCTCCTCTCTGGACTCCAGGTGCATCACACTGACCCTCCCCAAATGCACGTCGGCCATCCGGCAAACCAGCTTCAGCCGCGACAGCAGCATTTTGATAGCTGTGTGCGACGACGCTTCGATCTGGCGCTGGGATCGGCAGCGCTGAAGCCCGAGCAGTTCCGCTTCCTGTTGCTCCGCGTCCCACCCTGCAGCCACTGTTGTACAGATGTACACTGCAAGAAATGTCTGTGTGAACATTTTTGTCTTTCGTGTGGTCTTAAGATCCTTTTCCTTAAAACAGTGAGAAACTGTGCCAAAGGTGAGATGATTCCTTTTGTGACTCCGGCCAAGGAGGTTGTTTCATTTCCTGTTTGCCGGCAGGATTTGGGAGGAAAAGATAAACATTTTCTATCTGACAACACGTCAGATGTAATGTGGGTTTGTTTTTTTTTTTATCGGAGGACCTTTTTTTTAGCCACAGCGAGTATCAGTTCATGTCTGAGTTAGATGAAAACTGATTATGAGAGCAGGATGGTGAATAGGAAAGTATTGGTGGTGGTTAAGTGCCTTCTAGCTTCCTATGCAGACTCGTTCATCCGAAGTTGTTTGATCAGTCACTCCTGTTCTCTGCAGACATTCATTCATTCATTCATTCATGCATATATATATATATATTCATTCTATACCCCGACTATCCCTTTCGGGGTTGGGGGGGGCTGGAGCCTATCCCAGCTGTCAAAAGGTGAGGGGCGGGGTACACCCTGAGCCGGTCGCCAGCCGACTGCAGGGCAACATACATACAACCATTCACACTCACACTCACACCTAGGGACAATTTGAAGTCACCAATTAACCTATTGAGCATGTTTTTGGTCTGTGGGAGGAAGCCGGAGTGCCCGGAGAGAACCCACGCAAGCACGGGAAGAACATGCAAACTTCACACTGCAGACATTTTTCTCCGTATTCTTTAGAGGAATTATTGTCTGTATCTCAGTCAGCTGGCACATTTTTGTCAATTGTTTTCAGAAAAGTAAGCTCTTGAGACACAACAGACAGAATGACAAAATATGGATTTTTTTTGCAGTGTGCCACTTTTTCTATTCATTTGTTCACACAAAAAAGAATCACATGTCTGTCCTTTTTTTGTTTTCTTCAAATATTTCTTACATTCCTTTGCATCCTTCTCTTAATGCCTTGTTGGTTTGCTTTAAAGCCCCTCAATAAAATGTATTTTGTAAATAAATGCTGCAGTCTGTGTGTGCAGTCACTGAGGATGAACAAAACGCCAGATGAAATTGGGATTGAAGTCATTTGTAGCTTCATATCTGGACCTCTCAAAACCTGCTTTTATTTTGAAAGTTTAGATTCAATCCCCTATCAAGTCTGGGCTTCTGCCTTTATGGGGTGCGCTTTATTTGGACTTGAATAAAACTTATTTTCCTTCAGAAAGCATGATTTATGTCTGGATCTAGTTTCCCCTCAAACACAAACTGCAGATTAACAGAGATTGCAGATAATCTCTGAAGCCGTGCGGAGATGTTGGAGTGTTGCTTTCTGTCAGTTTTGGAGTCTTTTCTGCACCCTCTGCTCAAACATGCAGAGGTCATGTGATTGGAGGCTTTGCCCACCCTCTCCTCGTGAACCCCCTCTGATCAAAAACCTCCAAAGACTCCAGAGCTGAGCGCAGGACAATGAGCCGGCGCTGCGCTGCGCGCCCTTATCTCCAGGAACAGGACGCAGCGCTTTCCCACTGCGGACTTTTGCCCTCTGGCTTTGATTGGTGAAGATAAGGCAAACGGCGTTCGAGCAACTCGAGCATGTTTTCTCCAAAGTCGCCAAAAAGTCTGTCAAAGTATGTCTCCCAGCCGTCGCACGGCGCCGGGGAGCAGATTTGTATGGTCGAATGCGGCTGCGAGCCGGACTGCACCTGCAGCGCGCATTCTGCCGCCGGCAGCTGGACACCCTGTGCGCCAGAGCTCCAGGTAGGCCTCCGAAGAGCTGCGCTCCATGATCTTCTCTCCACAGGTTCACATGGCGCTGAGGCCAGACTTTTATTTTGAAAGTTTCCATCTGCAGCGGTTTGGTTTAATTCACTTTATTTTTTTTATCAGATGAGAGCAGCAGGTCGTTTAATGGAGACATTGATTAACCACATAAAAATGATGACTCTGACTAAAAACATCAAGAAGGCGCGTATGTAGAGCTGCAACAAATAGCTGATTGCAGTATCCCCTTCTTACCCTACTCATTATACTCTACAAAAATACAGTATAATACATTTTTCTCGATTAAAACAGGATAAAAAGTATTTTAATTTAAAATACTTGCACATTAATGCAGCAGTAAAAACACTCAGGGGCCATTTTTGCATTATGAGTACTTTTACTTTTCATACTTTCAGCTGCGGTACATTATGCCAGTAATACTCGTACAAGCCAGGCAAGACTTTTACTCATAGTGGAGTATTTTTTATATATATTTCAGTATTTCTACTTAAGGTTCTGAATTGGTCCATCACCACGGGTTGATTAATTGCTTGAAAACAAAGTCGAAATTCAGCTTCCCACATATGAATATTTTCTGGTTTCCTTCCTCTTCTATGGTCTTAAACTCAATATCTGATTTTTTTTATCCAACAAAACGAGACATTTGAGGATTTAAGTTTAGGAATTTGGGAATTTTCTGACATTTAATTGACCAAATGGCTAATAGGATGATAATGACAATGCTTTGTAGCAGTGGTTCCCAACCTGAGGATAGGGGCCCCACCCAAGGCTCCCAAGATAAATCCAAGGGGAAGATACAAGAGGAATGAGGAAGACGTCAGTGGTGGAGAAAGCAGTTCTTCACTGAAGTAAATTTACCACTACAACAATGAAATCCTGCAATCAAAAACAAAAGTATTATCAGCAAAATGTACTTGACGGGGACATAAAAGGACAAGCGACTGCAATTAAATATCACTATGTGAGTTACCTAGAGGCAGGTGGAGCCAGGCTGGGGGGCTACCGGGAAGGACACACCAAACCAAAAGCGAGGCGGGGCAGGGTCCAAAACCACGCAAAATCCACACCACACGTGAGGTAAAAGAAATCAAGAAAAACACAGCACACAAAGGGATGAGTGAAGGGACACCACCACCAGGAGGTCCGCCTACCACAGGGTTGCACCCCACCGCTCCTGCCCAGTAAGAGAAGCAGTTCATACAAAAGAAAATATACAAAATGCAACACAATAGAATCAGGAAAACAAAACCAGAACTGAATTCTTCAAATAAAGTAAAATAAAGAAAATTATTACAATAAACAGTGTGCGATTTTCACATGAGTGTTATAGTCCGCTTGATCAATAAAATCAGACACTAGGCTCCAGGCATCCCAATGCTACAGAAACAGAACAGTCTTGTTCCAGCCACAGGGTCTGGAGCGGTCACAGGAAGTTTAGTACAGATAAAATTCAATGGGAGACAGAACAGCAGCGTGCACCAGAGGTCAGAGGCTGATGCCACTGCCACCATATGGCTCAGCATTCAAAGCCACCGGAGAAAGTCAGCACTACAGAGCGAGGAAACCTGCAGGTAAAGCAACAATAACGCATAACATGAAGCGCCAAGAAATAGCACAAGTGCCCACCTCGTCCTACAGGGAGATCAGCACACACGCCACACGCCAAACTGCCACACACTAGATACCAGGACACCAGGCTCTGGAGGAGGTCAAGGAGAGTGATCAGAGCAGCAGCACTCCACCTGAATATAAGTGACGGTGCTGCCCCGCAATCAAAGTGCAGCAGGATAATTGAACACAGCCTGCGGACAATTAAGCAGGTTGGAAGAGGGGAGAGTGGAACTCAACATGTTTCTACAGTACACTCCTGTTATGCTGCTATTTTTTCTATTTTTAGGGGCCACTGTAGGTTCTCCAACATGCTTGGAGGGGCAGGTGAGGCAAGCGATATCCACCTGGTTGCAATGCCACTAAATCCCGTACAACGAACCTTTAAATTTAACAGTTACAAGCCACAAAAAGACAGATTTACTCAACGATATTATGTGAAACACATCATCATTTGTTTTTTGTCGCAGTGATCCAGCACTGGACAAGCGTTTTACTGTCCGAGAGGGAATGAAGTCAGTAAATATGCTCGCATATCACCTGGAGCTGCGGGGTGAATGCACTTATTGTATGTGGACTTTGGACAGCAGCCAGATGGATGTAATGTAATCGTGCAAGTCGCTGCATCTAGGACAGTTTGGGATTAGACCATAAAAGTGTAATCAAACACACCCTGATTGCTGCACAGTTACATTCACAGCTTGCAACAAATTCG